>JANZLQ010000056.1:1382750-1404349 GCA_026212715.1 Elanus axillaris | reverse complement strand
GTGTTCCCTCCCAACTTCTTGTGCCCCTCCAGCCTTCTCACTGGCTGGGCATGAGAAGCTGAAAAATCCTTGACTTACACCACCCAGCAGCAACCAAAAACATCAGAGTGTTTTCAACATTCTTCTCATACTCAACTCAAAACACAGCACTGTACCAGCTGCTAGGAAGACACTTAACTCTATCCCAGCTGAAACCAGGACAACCATCTAAGGAACCTAAAGGTGCACATGTCCCTGGGACCTGATGAGATGCATCCGTGGGTCCTGAGAGAACTGGTGGATGAAGTGGCTAAGCCAGTATCCATCATATTTGAAAAGTCATGGCAATCCAGGGAACTACAGGCCAGTCTGTCTCACCTATGTGCCCAGCAAGATCATGGAGCTGATCCTCCTGGAAACTGTGCTAAGGCACATGGAAAATAAGGAGGTGATTGGTGACTGCCAACATGGCTTCACTAAGGACAAGTCATGCCTGACAAATTTGGTGGCCTTCTATGATGGGGTTACAGCATTGGTGGATAACAGAAGAGCAACACACATCATCTACCTGGACTTGCGCAAAGCGTTTGACACTGTCCTGCATGACATCCTTGTCTCTAAATTGGAGAAACATAGATTTGCCAGGTAGACCACTTGGTGGATAAGGAATTGGCCGGATGGTCACAATCAAAGAGTTGCAGTCAACGGCTCCATGTCCAAGTGGAGACCTGTCATGAGTGGCATTCTTCAGGTGTTGGTATTGGGACCGGCACTGTTTAACATCTTTGTTGGTGACATGGACAGTGGGATTGAGTGCACCCTCAGCAAGTTTGCCAATGACACCAAGCTGTGTGGTGCGGTCAACATGCTGGAGGGAAGGGATGCTGTCCAGAGGGACCTTGACAGGCTTGAGAGGTGGGCCTGTGCAAACCTCATGAAGTTCAGCAAGGCCAAGCTCAAGGTCCTGCACATGGGTCAGGGCAATCCCAAGCATAAATACAGGCTGAGTGGAGAATGGATTGAGAGCAGCCCTGTGGAGAAGAACTTGGGGATGTTGGTTGATGAGAAGCTCGATGTGAGCCAGCAATGTGCCCTTTGTAGCCCAGAAAGCCAACTGTATCCTGGGCTGCATCAAAAGAAGCACGACCAGCAGTTCAAGGGAGGTGATTCTGCCCCTCTGCTCTGCTCTCATGAGACCCCCTGTGGAGTACTGCCAGCTCTGGGCTCCCAACATCAGAAGGACATGGACCTGTTGGAGTGAGTCCAGAGGAGGGCCATGAAGATGATCAGAGGGATGGAATGCCTCTCCTATGAAGACAGGCTGAGAGAGTTGGGGTTGTTCAGCCTGGAGAACAAAAGAGAAGGCTCCGGGGAGACCTTATAGCAGCCTTCCAGTACCTAAAGGGGGCCTGCAAAAAAGCTGGAGAGGGACTTTTTACAAGGGCATGTAGTGATGGGACAAGGGGTAACGAATTTAAACTGAAAGAGGCTAGATTTAGATTAGATATAAGGGAGAAATTCTTCACAGTGAGGGTGGGGAGACACTGGAACAGGTTGCCCAGAGAGGCTATGGATGCCCCATCATCCCTGAAAGTGTTCAAGGCCAGGTTGGATGGGGCTTTGAGCAACCCGGTCTAGTGGAAGGTGTCCCTGCCCATGGCAGGGGTTGGAACTAGATGGTCTTTAAGGTCCCTTTGACCACTGGCAAATAGATGACCTGCTTTTTATAGCAGTGGCATGGCTACACAGGTTCCAGTCTCCCTCCCTGTCAGCATGTATTCATTTTAGGCTTCTGCATTAAACCCCCAAAGACAGACATAAATGAAATATTAAAATTACCTTTTGTCCCCATTTCCTGCCTGTGTTTGAAGCAGCGTGGGTGTATAAGGGTAGAATGGGGGCAGTTGCTGGCAGTACTAGTGAAGAACTGATCAATGGAATAATACTCATCCGCATCCTTAGCTCCATGACAGACCACATGCCACATAATTAATTGTGTGTCTCATCCCCTTAGCCTAGTGTGAGGGCTCTGTCTGCCTGAATCAGAGTCACTAGGGGTAGTTTGTGGGACCCTGAAGAAAAACAGATTCCATCAGCATGCTAGGCAGCAGTACTTTAAAAGACTTTGCTAAAAAATCATGAGCAGGTTAATGTAACTATACTTATTTAAAATCTTTGCAACTCAGAAATGTTCTGGAAATGGCCTTTACTAACTCTTCAGTCTGATCTGATGTGTGAACAGTAGGGTGAACAAAAAAGAAAAACCACTGAAAGTCCTGTTGGCATTTGCTTGCAGTGCTTCAATACTAGCTCTTCACGTTTGCCCGCCTAAATCATTCAGCGTTCCACAAATAAAGCTTCAGCCTGAAATACTGCAGGAGAGCCAGAAAAAAAAAAAAGCTTCTGTTTTGTGTGGAGTTTATGGTGGTGATTGTAATTCAACCGCCTTTTTTGTCTTTTTTCAAAGTTTCCCAACTGTTGCAAATATGTATATGGTGCTACACAAGCAGCACATAGTATAGTTATCAGTGAGCTCTTTTCCTCACCTGGCATCCATAAAAAGAAGAAAGCAGTTGTTTTCCCAGCCCCCGTGGAGTGCATACGGTGCAGATAAGAAGACAGGTCTGATGGATGCAGCAGCCCTGCTGGTCCTGCCTGCAGAGCGGAGGCTGTGGTGAGCAGCGCTGCCAGAGCACTCTGGTCCAGCTGGCTGGGTCCACTTGTGAGGGTGTGCTGGAAGCTGTGAGCAGCGCAAAAAAGCATGTTCCTCAAGCAGTTTGTAATCCCCAGTTCTGGACTCACATTATGTACAAAGCTATTTTTCTGGGCTGTGGTGCCTTTACATCTACTTTAACCTGGAATAAGTACATAATGTTTTAGAGTTAGAGAAATCAGAGTCATAGAGTTATAGTAATCCAAATAACTTAATCAGAATTACCTGTAACTTTTAATATCATACAGCTAACTGGTTGGATTTGTTATTTATCTAGGAATTTTTCTTGGGCAGACAAGGTCTGAATTAGAGGACTATTTTGGAAATAAGAACCTATGTTCAGGCCAGTGGCTATGTTTTAAGAGCAATCATTTATCGTCTTTAATGAAATTTTTAAATTTCTCCTTGAGTTTAAGCTTTGCTTATGATGCTATACTGGGCTTAAGTAAATCAATAAAGCAAAAGTAAGCACTGGAAAAGGAAGCTAGTTCTCTGGTTTATACCTCTACATCTAAAGAGAGGAAGATAACATTGTAATTGGATAGTAATTCTGTTCAGCTGCTGCCTCTGTATTTTCAGAGAGAACATCCTTGAAGGTAGTGATGAGGTTTAATGAACTGTTGTTATTCCCTAATGCTTGGGAGGTGGTGATGGAGTTACTGTGCAACCAGGATGGATAATCTAAAGATACAATGCTGGCTTTATTCCTTGTTTGAAAATAGAAGTTTAATCTCAAATGAGATGTCAGTTTACCTGTGTGTTACTTTCCATAGTCAGGGGTTTCCTTGTTAGCTTGAGCAGATATTTCCTGTTTAAAAATAAGTTGTACACTCAGGTTAGAATATTGGCATTGCCTTAAAATTCCAGCCTCATGTTTCATAATAACCCAGAGGGGTTGTTAGGAGGGATTATAGTAGGAGGTTCATCATGCTTTCATAACCAAAATAATTGGATTTTCACAATAATCAGAAACAGGGTGCCTTCCTACACTCCTGAAATTTTTAGGCTGTGCAAAACACTACTTATCTGTTTGAATTCTGATCTTGGGCTAGCTTTAAATGCAGAAGCTAGTATAGATGGGAATGTAGACAAGTCAAGAAAGAATATATCCTTTTTCTTAAAAAAAAATATCTTCTTTTGTGTTTAGTTTTAGATATGCTTCAAAGTGGAGGTTACCAAAATCCAGGAGGGATAAAATAAATTCCTATTTTAAGGACGGTTGGTAATATTTTGCTTCAGATTGATCTTTATTTTTACCTTTAATATTCAGAGATTATGTCATCAAGGAACAACCTTGAATAGAAATGATACTCATCAATATGAAAAGGTACTGTCAATTGACAGAGTTATGTTAAATTTGGCTTAGAGGTTGGGGTTTTTTTCCACAACAGTACTTACTTCCCAGTAACAGGCTGAAGGTTTTTTTGCTGCAGTTGAGCTCCGTATGTCTAAGATCCATGTCTGCTCATGACATGAATGTGGTTCAGCAGAAGTGCTGCTCTCAGCTCCCCTTTCTTGCTTTTATAGCACTCAGGTCTCAATCTTGTAAGATCTCTTGTGTATTGGACCCGTCTCTATACTACGACTTGCAGCTTGATATTCCAGCTGTTCTTTTGCTCCTCAGTTTTATCCTTCTGAACACCTTTGCCTGTAGGATATTTCCAGAAGCTTTCATTTACTTTTTGCTTCAGGATGCTCATTTCTGCTGACCCACCTCCTTAGTCTGAGTCCTGTAGATCTCTTCTAGCAATAATTCAGATAGATTTTCCTTGGATTATGAGAGGTAATTATGAGAAGGGGAAGCCTTCTCTTCAGTCTTCCATCTCTACCCACCTGACTCACCTCTTCTACAGCTTCATTAATTTTCTAAATATGGGAGGGAAGGCTAAATGGGCCTCAACGTCATTACCCACATAAGGGCTCATCACTCTTTTACAATATGATTTTTTCAATGAAGTTTAGCAATGTGTTAAGAAAAATATGCAAAATATGCCAAGAAGCCATGTGATGAAATCACAGTGCAAATTTTTATAAACTGAACCTCAAATATTTTTAGAGCTTTCTTCGGAGCTGACCCTCTGCAGCTGACTTTCTGGCTGTACATTGGAGAAGAATGGGGTTTTATCTTAATATTTCCCCCCACACAAAAAGTATAATTAAAAAATGAAATGTAATTATATAGGCCCTTGTGAGTTAATTTTAGGTAATACAACTTGGCTGCTACATGTTTCAGCACAATGATCTATTTAATATAATTTGAACTGATAAGTTATGTAAAAACTAAGCCTGAGGCCTTTTTCTGTCTTTTTCATACTTGTAAAAATATTTGCTTAAAGGCCAAAAAAAGTGGTATGGGTATGTATGATGCTGCTTACACCAGTTTCAGGTAATGAAACCAACTGATGATTGTGTAGCACTTTCATAACCTCCAACAACAGTCACTACATAAGAATGCAAATTTTTATCAAAGCTTGTTGAGCTCTGTTGGTCATGAGAAGTTTGCCACATTTGGCATCAAAATGAGGCCTTGCTGCCATTTTAGTAGAGAGACTGTTGATTATGTGGAGATGCAGGCTGCAAAAGCATGAATCAAAGTAAATTAGCCCAGAACTCCATCCAGCATAACTGCCTTCTGCACCAGGAAGTAGCAGAAAGTCAGGAAAAGCTTGTGTAACTTTGTCACAACTTGTCTCAAGCAGCTACTATCACTAGGGTGCTGTTGGGTACATACCCGCTCTCCTGGTACATTAGCATTTCACAAGTTTGAGTTGTCCAAGAAAAATGTTACTTTAAGTTAAAACATAATGGAACTCTGCTCTGGAAAAAGGAATGATTTCCTTGTCAACACTGACTAGAATTTGAATGGAACTGTTTAAAAAGCAAGATGCTTATCATTGCAAAGTTAGTCGTTTTGTGCTAGCCTATGCATGAGTGCTCTTTTAGGCTGAAAAAAAATCAGGATAACATTTAGCACAGAAATAAACATGGGTGAAATTTTAGTGCTATGCCTCTTCAAGGACAATTTAATTATCACTTGTAAAATAGTTGACTAGGTGCCAGTGAGTAGAAGTGTATGAAACATGCATGCATATACACAGGTATTTATTGTAGGTAAGATGGAGGCAGTGTGCATCCATGTTAAATCTGTCAACGTATAATGAATTTTGCAAACAACTCATTAGAAAGATATAGCGAAGGAAAACTAACATAAGAATAACCCAACAGCTTAGGAGTGACAATAAAATTATACAACAGTTTAATAAAGGAATACAGATTACTAAAACCAACTGGATATATAGGAGTCTGCACAGCGGAATACAGCTCTACAAATTCAAATTTGCACAAGAGTAGCTTCAGTTTGCTTTGTGAAAATTGCTGGGGTACGTTACCATAAATAGTCGGGACTTCAGAGTTACATACATTAACACAGGTTAAAAAATCAGCTGGCTATTTAAAGTGTACTGTGGTGACAGCTTTGAATGTACAGTGAATGAACTGGGGTGGAGACAGCTTTTATGGGGAGCAAATCAACTTTAAGACAGAGTTTTTCATTACATAGTTGCCATATATTTTAAGATACTGTTTCTAGACTTGGTAAGGAGCTAATGATGTGGACATCAGGAATGCAGTAGTTTGCAAAACCTATGTGATCATTTAATACAGACAGGGGCACAAATTCGTCAAGGGTAAAAGTTGTTCAGAAGACTGGACACTTGTTACTGAGGGAAAAAAGAAAGTAAATCCCATAGGCTAATGTCAGATACAGGTTTTACTTTTTAAATGTTGATGATTTTATAAACATGGAGATTACTCATGTTGTTAGAATGGATAAAAGATAAAAGAAAACACTGCCTTACAGAAATATTAAATGTAAAAAAGTCAGTACATTTAAAAATACATTTTTAAGTATATTTGGTTAAAGAGTCAAGTACAGAAAAGGTTCTGCTTTTTATTTTACTTCTTGAAAAATTCAGTAAATCTGATCCATATTCATTCCAGCTACATCAACATCTTTTTCTATGCACAGTGTAGAATCTGTCCCTCAGTTTATCTTCAGCTGGAGCAACCTTTAAGTTTGTATTTTTACCATTTATTTTATTAATCTATATCACTTCCTTGCCATTTGATCAACTCATCTTAATTTCAGTTTCTTTTATTTCTGCATTCACTTCACATCATGTCAGTGAACAAGTCTGTCCCTTACGTTACACATACATAGATTTTAATTTTTAGTTTTACTAGAACCTTTTATTATCTAGGATTAGTGTCAGCTTCTGCTATTTGCTTTAAGAAGCTTTGGTACAGTATCAGAAATCACTGTGGAGAGCACCAGGAGCAGTAACCACTGAAACAAGCTAATTGAATTTATTCCCTCTCTTGAGGTGCCTTCATGTGGTATCACTAGGGTGGGGTGGCACTCTCCTTGATTAACAAGACATAGAAATTCACTATAAAAAGTGCACAAGCCAAGCTCAAAGCTGCACTCAGTAGGTCACCAGTCATTTTGGGGACTGTCACTGTGCCAGCAGTAACACAGACCTCTTCCTTCTCATCCATCACACCCATGACTCCACAAGCTCAGCAGGACCCAGCGCTGACTCCTCATGGGGGCTGACATTTACTCCCATTTTTGTACTGCGTGCCAGCTGGTTTGGCACTGAATGTCAGTTTGTCTAACATATTCTGCATGAGGTGGACACATCTTTTCTGCACTCATCTGTTTCTGTTCAGTAGGTCAGCACAGAGCCTTTAATCAGTCTGGGTTATACAAAGAGATGCAGAGTGCAGTATGCTATTCACTGGATACGATTATAATGACCAAGTTTCAGCTGTTCCAAGCAGGTGATCCCCATCAGCCCTTTCCAAAGTGCCCCAGAATGCAGCATTATCATCTCAATTCAACAATGATCAATGCACAGTGTAATGTTTTCTTTATGTTGAATAATAGATCACAAAACCTACGTTCACCTACTGACATATGACACTAAATAGATGTGTCATTGGGCATCTTCCAGTCTCAACATCAGCATACCTACTACACACGTCATCTAGCACAGGTACTTTCCTAAGTGTCTTTCTGCATGCTGTCAAAGCTCCTCTCTCCTTTTCACATCTTCATGAATCCTTTAGGTCCGCTGTACATACCACTCTTGCAATGTAATGATTCCAAACCCTGCTATGCAGTTCATTTGTTTGCAATATACCACAGTCGCTTCTAATGCAAGTAACTTCACATTCCTTTTAAGCCTGTGTCATTCTTTCTCTTACCTTGAAAATTCATAGATGATCTCTTTTCTTCCTTTGCATGTAAATTGTGAGAAGTTATAAAATTCTTTGCTGGCTTGTGTTGGGGTGGAGGTTTTTTTGCAGTCTCACTATATCAAACTCATTTTCTGTCTCAGCACAGGAATCTTTGACCTCTTGGGCTGGGTTTGGATCAGCTGACTTTTAATTGCAATATCGTTCTTTTAGGTATAGTCAGTGACTCTGTGCAGTACTTCTCATGTGGAAGGGGTTTTTTAACTATTTTTAAGTTTAGCAACCTTAGCCTTTCCAGCTTTTCTGATGTTTTGGGCGTCTTTGTCCTTTTTAGTTTTTGACTATAAGTATTATACAGCTTCCCACTATAATTACTCACATAATACTACACTACAGTAGTTCAAGTCTGATTGTTTAAGTGTCCCAAGTAGGACATTTCATGACAAATTACTTCTACAAACATAGCTTGGCACTTGACATTTTTATACAGAAGCCATTAAACACGAGATTAGTTCTTCTCCTTTGGGCTCAGGGCAGTTCTTATCTGTGTGAGTGATCCTATTGACTACAAAAGGACTTTTCATATCAGTCACGATTGCAGGAATGGACTCTTGTCTTCATATTTGGGAGGCAATTTAAGGCCTATTCAGCAGCAGCTGCTTGTGGCATGGAGTAGAATATATATCCTGTGCCAAGTGGTCAGGTTCACACAGCTTATTGCTCATCCAGTGAAAACCAGAAAGCCATCCTGGTTGTCCTCTCCATTGCTCTTCCTGCAAAACAACAAATGTCAGAACATATTGTGGAATAAGAATGAATGGAGCAATATTACATGCAATTTCTTTTTTCCTTTTTTTTTTTTTTGAAGTAAGTGCAAGAGCTATGAGTTTACTGCTGTTCCAGTCGTTGTTTGGTAGGTGTGCTATTGTAATAAATGTTCTAAACTTTCACATCTAAATAGCAAGGGGTTTCTTTACTCAGTATTATCATTGGAAAATCTACAGATTAGTTATAAAGTATCATTTTGTAAGTATCTGCCAATTATTTTGCAATTTGAAGTCTCTGATTTTTTTCATCTTCCATCCGATTCACCTGCAGGGATTGCCTTTTTCATAGGCCATTCACTGTGTCAAGAGAAATGCCCATGAAAGATATTGTACCCAAGAGAATTAGACAAATCCTGCATTTCCCCAGTGATTTCTGGGACTTCATTTCTTCTGCCAGTAATGATTTAGTTATAAGCATTCTCCATGCAAGTCCATCTTTATAAAAGGACATTGTGTTTTGATTATTTAGAACCTGAAGTCACAAAGGGCATGTTGTAATTAGATTTGTTTCAGTAGGAATTGAAAATGTGTTGTAGTAGTCAGAATCCCCAAGGGAAGGTTTCTAATAAAATCTCCATTTAATTTATTCATATGTGGACAGAACAGTCAATATTTGAGATATGAAATGTCAACAAAAGTAAAAAACTGTTAGCATTCAGTGCATGCTACAGTGCATGGCCTTGCCAGTTAGAATATTGCAGCTTTGTTTCCCAAAGCTTCTATGTGCTTTTAAAACTATAATCTCTAAAGGAAAATAGAATTAGTCTGTTAAAAACAGAGCTCCCTAGTCATAAAATGGGTAGTTTAATACAAGATAAAATCTAAAATATATATATTTAAAAAGCTATCTTCTAGAAGTGAAAGGCAAAATACCCATAATGTTTTTCATTACCATGAATGCAGGTGAGAGGATCATTTTATAACATTCATGCATGTGGGGATTCGCTGGCATCCTAATGGTGGTAGAGGCCAGTCAGCTGGCTGCTTGCTATTTTATCTTCTCCACTGGCTTGGATAAATGATAGCAATATAAAAAGTGTTAAGGCAGAGAAAATATGGCAGAGTGTTGTTCCATTAACTTCATGTCCTCTTGAATAAACTTCTAACTTACGCATGGATTCCTCTGATATCTACCAGTCCTGAGTTCACTGCCAAATCCTAAATCAGTGGCAAAGCGGGAAGTTTTTGTTTTCTAGTCGGTTCTTCCAGGATGGTACCATCTGCTTCCATAGCCCCAAACAAACCACCAATAGTAATTTAGAACAAAAATGCCCCTAGATGGGATAATTTTCCCTCAGGGGCTGCAGTGTTACAAAGCACACAGCATAGGATCCAGTTTCATGTCTATTCTCTGACAAGGAAGCACTGCCTGGAAGCCACCTAGGTCTCTCCTACGTTATGTGTCTTTTCTTTTGCTGACCAGCCATCCACAGGAATATGTTTGTTCCTTTTAAGCCTCTTGCTCTAAAACTCATAAGGCAAGTGTTGACCTGCGCTGAGTGAACTGAGCAGTTAGGTTGGACTTTCTTCAGCCTGTTGTCACCTTCCTGTTCAGTGGAGATCCATCTGTATCCCCCTGCCACCACAACTTCAAGGAATCAGTGAGCAACATTTAAATCCTGAGAGCTGTCAATGTATTTACTGCATTAGAAACATGGTCTTCTTGGTAGTGAAAAAAATAAACGCTTAGTTTCCAGTACAATATTCCTGCTTAGAAATTAAAAATGCATTTTTCATTAATATTCTCTAACACTAACTTTAAATATCCCATGTGTTTTCTATATTATCTGTGGAAAAGGCTGAGTTAATTCAAGTAAATTCCATGTGTTTGTTCATGGAATAAATGGAAACATAGCAAATTATTTGCCTGTGAGTTAAATTACCACTGAGACAAAGTTTAGGAGTTTTAAATGCTGTTGTAGAGAAGCAGATATTTAACTCCCACTAGCTGCTCTGTAGCCCTCCACTATCACCTTTCTGCCTTCTCTAGCCAGCAGCTATGAGACTAAAATGAACTGAAAAGTTTTGCTAACTTGCAAATGTGAGTTGCTTCACATGGTGTACTGAGACTACATTAAACTCTTTGGCAGGTTTCCAGAGTCCCTTTCTTTTTCTGTTATATAGGTTTATTCAGTAATGAACAGAATTTGTTTTTTTTTTTAAAAAGGAGTTTGTGCATGACTGTCTGCCATGCTCTATATCTTTCTACATGTCTATCACATTGCCTGTTTCTCATCTAGAGTCCATTCTGGGGTGAATAAAGGTAAATGTTTTTTGTTTACAGTACTCTTTGTCTATGCCTTCCATAGCTTTGCAGTTGTGGAAGGCAGACTAGCTACATTCACACAAACACACGCACAGGCACGCACACACACATGGTCCAAACATCTTTGTCACTGTTTGTATTGTTTTATCCATCCTCCAGGTCTCCTGTAATGGCTGGAGGTCTGTTTGCCGTTAACCGGAAATGGTTTTGGCAGCTGGGAGGCTATGATCCAGGATTAGAAATATGGGGAGGAGAGCAGTATGAAATCTCCTTTAAGGTAAGTCCTTTAAGGTAAAATAAGTTAAGGTAAGTACAATACTACTTTTTTCTTTAGGAATTCCCACTAATTTCAGAGAGTTATGCCATAAACATAGGCTCCAGAAGCCATACAAAAATCACACTGAGTGCAGTTCCCTCTGAAAATGTGCTAGCTTACCACCACCAAAGAATGAAATTCTACCTTGTCCTTTTCGTCGTCTTCTCCACTTACCTTCTCTCAGATGCTGTGTTTACTTCCTCCTCAAGTGCTGAGCTCAGCTCAATAAGCCAACAGAGACCTAATCCAGAAAAAAAGAAAAATTGCATCATTTTCTGCCCAGATCAACAAGTTTAATCATCTCTGGGGGTAGGCTTCCCTGGAGTCAGCTCAGGAAAATGGGTGGAAACGGAAAGAGAAAGTCGTAGGCAGAAAGACCCCTTTCAGTAGCAGTGAATCACTAGGCCAGCTTGTCTGCTGTGAGCTGTTATCTACAAGCCAGCTTTTCAAAATCAGATGGTTTTTTAATTACATTTGAATTATTGTAGTGACAAAATATATGGGGAGTTTTCAAGTGCTGAGGTTATGTACAACCAGCTATGGTATATCCTTATGTCCTCCATGTGGACATGTGTATTCAAATCAGTTGCTTGGCTTTTACATGTCAAGTTGAAAGTCTTGTTACTTTCCACATGTAAAATAGGTATTTCAATTAGTTTGATGAGGACTAACATGTCTAAGTTTGAAAATAGAGTTTATTGTGTTCCAGTATATGCAAAGACATAAGAAGTTTACTTCATGGCCACTACATGCAAAGATTTTCAATGACTTGATAGAATTTCATGACATAGATGAATTGAGTCAATCGTATTTGCATAAAGCTTGGAACTGAAATTATGATTCACATTTAGCTTCAGGATCTTTCCAACCTACTTCCAAGCTCCGACAGTGGAAAGCTCAGTAAATAAATTTACTATGTCAGCCATGACTAATGTCATACATCTTGCTCAATCTGAGTTTCAGCAGTGATTAAAACAACAGAGCTGAGGCCATTCTGTTGAACAAAACAAACAGCATGACCCAACACTGGACTGCCAGGATGTCTTTGCAGTTCTCAAGAACAGCAAAATGGTTTGTATTAATTGTGCTACTCTCCTGTTTCTCCACATCATTTTTATACACCAGCAAAATAAAACAGGAAGGCAAGGGAAACCCAATAGCTAGACAGTGTATTTAGAATATATTTATTTACTTTTTGTCTATTTAGCTTGTTTCACAGGCAAATGTAAGTAGTCACTAGTAGCTGTCACAATGGTCTCTGACAGGTCACCCATGATTTTATTATCCTATTTCAAATACTCCTTTTATTCATCATCACAAAGAATATGCTTGTAATGCTCTCTAGTCCTTGTATAGAAACCATGGTAACAGCACTGGAAATTGAGATACTAGATTGTCCCAGTGTGTTTTGCTCAAGTGATAGGTTTTTTTGGAGGCAGCTGTGTCACACCAGGTCTCATTTCAGTCATATCTCCTGATTCATCTCATTAGTATCTACTGACCTTAGGGTCCCTGTCCTTTCTTATTAGTTGTAAAAAAAGACAAAAATACTCTTTAGAAATGATTGCCAAATAGGAACAACTTTCTTTTGGAAGAATTTAACAGATGTAAGTTTTAAAAACAAGACTGCTGTTTGGTTTGGAATGACAAAAAATGGGAGAAAAATCATGGAGGCAGAAGGGAGAAACAGAAAGGACTGGGTTTTATTTTATCAGAATCACCAATATCAGCTTGGGAAAGGTTTCTGCTTCAACAGTTTCGACCATAGCTATAGATTCAGTCATCTTAAAAGTTATTCAAATGAGGACGAGTTAGCTAGACAGTTTAATTTACCAGCTTTATTCACAAAACTTGGGAAGATGGTGGACTTTCCATCTCTCTCTCACAAAGTCAGTCAAAAAGCCAGATGACCAGCCTCGTTCAGTTTCCTCGGCTACTTGAGTGGGTCTGAAACTACATCTTACCTTTCCTTAGAGTGCCCACATCTATGGCCTGTGGAAGTGTCGTAGGATGGGTGCCCTGTGTTGATGCCATGTCTCACATTAATGTTATTTTGCTTGACACATAATTATCTGGAGCATCCTGCCTCAAGAACATCTCTAACCACCAGATAGTTAGCTCTTCTCACATGTTTCATCTTTGATTCAACTAATTCTTAAGTATTTTGTAAAAGTAGGACTGGTTTGCATTAAGAAGTTGCAAAAGGAAGCCAATTTGAAAAGTCCCATAACTGTGGAAAGGTTGTGTTTAGAGGACTGTTTCAGGCTGATCTTTAACTTCAGAGATAGACACGGTCTTCCTTTTATGTCCTTCATTTTCTCATTTTTAACTTTGAAATTCATTTGTACAAAAGCTGCAGTATAGGGGTAAATAAGAAAACAGTCTATCTACTATAAACAGAGACCATGCTGATGACATGACCTTCCCAACGTCAGACTGGGGATTCCTGTGGTTAATTCAAATACAGTGATGTAGTTATAGAGGGATGCATGCCAGTGGAAGAGCTGCCATGTGCCCCCTGAAATGGAGTAGTGTCTGGTTCATCTTGAACTGGTTACCCTGCTCTGTGAGGTGGAGTGAGGAGTGTTTGCTGATCATTTCTGGTCCTCAGTGATGCATTTTAAACTCTATGGATTGACATACTACTGTAACCCTTCTGCTTAACAATTTAACAGTAGGTCCAGGTACTACACAATCCAAGTAAGCTGTGGCATGTCTTTAATTAGCACCACTAATGTTTTGATGCAAAGGAAAGCTTACAGGTATGTTCAGGAAGATTTTTCACAAATGTGTGTGTCAAGCATCATGTTTATATGTCCAAATTGACTGATGGTAAATGTGGAATAAGAAACAGTATATGTTTGATATTCTCTGGCCTAATTTTATTTGGAGAAAAATTTCCTAGATCTTGGAATGAAACTTCACTCCACAGAAGCATTCACACATTATACAGGGAAAGAATCACTTAACAATTAAGATCCTATTAAGGAAGAGCATCTTCTCAAGGAAAAGCCTCTGCATTACTGTACCAGAGACATTCACAGTCATCCCCACAATTCCAAGTTACAGGAGTGTTAGCTACAAAGCAAGTGGGAAGCCATGAGTGCAAAGTGTGGGCTTAGAGAGTCAAAGAAATTGGATCTTTCAGAAAAGTATGATGGCTAGATCTATGCTAGTCAAGACTCAGTAAAATAGTTTGTTTAAAGTCCTCTGACTGAAGGAATTACTAGCTTCTTCATCACGAACGTAATATCAACTACTCTGCTCTGCTCACTGTAACCTTCTACTGCACTTTGCAAACCCCAGACATGCAATGAATTAAAGTCTGGTGCTGGATCAAGGGCCATCATGCAAGCTCAGAGGAATCACTAATAATAGCAAAGCCATATTGCTTTACGAGTTCAAGATGCTAAGACAGAGTTCAAGGACTGGTTAAAAATTAGATTAGCAGGACAAGTGGTTGCCTGGGGAGTCAGGCAGCAGTTCCTGACAAGAAGAGGTCAAAGCAGATTTAGGAAAGGTACTCAGGCTGGGAAGCTTGAAGTGAAGGTGTCAATTTTGATGTTTCTCTTTGGCAGTTTCACTACATGTGACCTGGGGTGACAGACACCAGGCTTCAGTGCAAAGAACAGACCTAACCAACAGTCCTTTTCTGGGGGGGAAGGTTGCATTAGCTGACTGTACAGACACAGAAGGTAGGTGGTGTGAGCAAAAATATATGGGTTTGTGTGTTTGGAGGGGAAGGGTGTTCACTGGAAAAAGAAAGATGCTACAGAGAGTGAGTCTGCAGTGAATCTAAATTTACTGCAGCATAATGCAATAAGCTTCTCCAAAATACAGTATGCTTTATAATGTTTCTCTGACATTTGGAATTGTGCCATAGCAGGAAAGGAAACTTCCTCAAACTTCAGGCATGACTATTCCAGGTGCTGAGTTGTCAGGAACACAAAGAGAGAGGTTAAAATAAAGCTGCTGCTTAAAAATTTGCTTGACCTTTATTTCCTTGGCTACAAAAGACAACATATTTCTCTTTTGTTCTTTTCTTGCTTGCTAACATTGCTGCAGAGGACAGCAGCAAGCATAGCACTGGGTGCCATGCTGATTAACTGCTGTTTCCAAATCATAGCACATGCGTGCACATTCAGTGACTGGTGAGGCAGTCACAACCTATGTCTCAAAATATGACCTCTTCATTAAATGGTTTCTTAGATTAATTTTTACATAAGAAATAATGTGCAGCATTTTAATTTTTTGGCAGTATAACCTCAGGATCTATTTTTTAATTAAAAAGATGTATGATATCTTACTGATGATACTGTTCAGCATGTGCTAGACTTGTGAAAGCTGGCAAGGTGCTGGACATAACCTGATTAATAGCATCTCTTCTCAGTAACGAGGGAAGCCACTATTTAGGAAATCCTGAATTTAAATCTCTTAGAAAGGCACAGTTTATGTCGTAATCTCCAAAATGTAAAGCAGTGAAATTGCCTGTGTTGGCTGAAGATCCTTGTGGTGGGTTGACCCTGGCTGGACCCCAGGTACCCACCAAAGCCGCTCTATCACTCCCCTCCTTTGCTGGACAGGGGAGAGAAAATATAAAAAAAGGCTCGTGGGTCAAGATAAGGGCAGGGAAAGATCACTCAACCATTACTGTCATGGGCAAAACAGACTCGACTTGAGGAAAAATTAATTTAATTTATTACTAATCAGATCAGAGTAGGATAATGATAAATAAATCCAAATCTTAAAACACCTTTCCTCCAGCTGTCCCTTCTTCCTGGCCTTAACTTTGCTCCAAATTTTCTCTACCTCCTCCCCTCCAGCAGCACAGGGTGATTGGGAAAGGGAGTTGTGGTCAGTTCATCACACGTTGTCTCTGCCACTCCTTCATCCTCAGAGACAGGACTTCTCACTCTTCCCCTGCTCTAAAGTGGGTCCTTCCCACGGGCTGCACTTCTTCACAAACCGCTCCAGCATGGGTCCCTTCCACGGGCTGCAGTCCTTCAGGCACAGACTGCTCCCCCGTGGACCACCCTGGACTGCAGGAGGACAACCTGCCTCACCATGGTCTTCCCCACGGGCTGCAGGGGAATCTCTGCTCCGGCGCCTGGAGCATCTCCTCCCCCTCCTTCTGCACTGACCTTGGTGTCTGCAGGGCTGTTTCTCTCACATGGTCTCACTCCTCTCTCTGGCTGCTGTTGCCAGTGGGGTTTTTTCCCCTTCTTAAATATGTGATCCCAGAGGCACTACTACCATTGCTGATGGGCTCGGCTTTGGCCAGCAGCAAGTCCGTCTTGGAGCCAACTGGCATTGGCTCTGTTGGACATGGGGGAAGCTTCTAGCAGCTTCTCCCAGAAGCCGCCCCTGTAGGCTCCCCCACTACCAAAACCTTGCCATGCAACCCCAGTACAATTCTTTACACCGGATGTTCCATAGGCATTGTAAATCATACCCTAACAAAGATACTAATGGTGATATCCTACCCTCTTTGAAGCTAGTCGCCTATATCTAGAGTTGTTTCATGCTCATCCATGCCGAGACATCTTCCGGATTCTCTTCATCCCTGTTTTCCAACATACTCCTCCAAGTTCATTAATCCCTTTCTTTATCATCATCATTAATTCCCTCCACTGCTGGCAATTTTGGCAGGAGTCAGGGAGTGGGGGAGCATTACCACTTGTCAATGCAGTTGTAATCTATATGAAGAACTGACAGACATGGAATATTGCCACTTTTCTCAGCATTTTAGAGGTGCTGGTGAGTATTGTTGAAATACCCACAGTCATCAGTTCCCAGTTTACACGGTACGGTTTTAATATCCCTGACAGGAAATCCCGCTGCACCACAAGTAAACGGTTTTGCTGTTTGTGAACCCATTGACTAGATTTGCAGTCAGTGATCCTATTTCTCAATTTTTTCTTGCATTTAGCTGAACATTCTCAATATGTGGGAAAGTTCACAGGAAAGTATTTTTCTTTCTCCTTTTCTACAACTGCTAAAGCTGTTCTATTGGCTCATATTTCAGGAAGAGTGACTGAAAAATCCCATAAAGTTTTTATATTCTTATTTTCTACAACTTTTTCAACCCTGTTGTGCTAATATGTTTCTTTCTCGTGTTCGTAGTCCCTCCCTCTTGCACAATGCCGAGAGCACTACACTGACAGCTTTGCATGATGTACTTTATATTCCCCTTCCACAAGTTTATTGTTTGTTTGTTTTTTCCATCCCTTTTGGTGTCTCTCACTGTTTTTTGTCTTGTTACTGACTCAGCAGCAGTATGCTTCTCAATTAGTTATGAAGCCTGATCCAAAATCCATTCAATCCCCCCTCAATCTTTTACCTAATTTGCTGTATGTTTATGTTCCTGTTCCACAGCAACGCATCCTCCACTGCTTAAAAATCATGAGTCTCTTACTGCAGTAATTATGATTACAGTGTAGCATATGGACTGGGGTCTCATTCTCTCGTGCACAGTATTTACATTTTCCAGATAGTCCCCAGGGTGGTTCACTCATCAGCTAGAGAGATAAGGCAAGGGGGAAAAAACACAAGAGCAAGCAGAATTCAATTTTAAAGACAGTGATGTGAAAAGAGGGTGATTCACCCAAAATCTCACAAGAGCTATAGAACAGAGCCAAAAAATGTATCTCTGACATCTAAGCTCCAGTCAGGAACAAAGCCACGTAACCACAGCTTAATCTCTTTTAAAGCTTGTGTTAATGCCTGCTTTTTGCTTTCAACCATCCCTATAAAGTGTTTTGCAACATTCTGTTGGAAGGAGCTATATAAAGATAAATTGTGATATAGTATATAGTTGACACATAAACTACTCTTCTTTTGATCTTTCCAAGCTGAAATTGCATTGTTTGGGTTTCGTCTTGGTTTTTATATCTCAGCTGCAGACCAGATTCATTGCTTTTGTAAGAAGGAGACATTAGCTATCTTGAGAGTTTCACTGCTTGCTTCTTAGGTAAACAGAGATGCATCAGTGTTGTGAGATCATTTTGCCAAATGTCCCACACCACCTGAATTCCTTTTGTGGTACACTGGAGGTCTGTAATATTTAACACAGAAGTTATTCTCCAATTTCTTGCATTTAGTGCATCTGAACATAAAAATGCACATTTGAAAGACAGAGTTGCCAGAATTGATCTTCCCAGGAAAATATAAAAAATGCTTTTAAAATAATTCTGAAGCTGAAAGATAAATAGGAACAGCTGCTAAATGTCCTTCAAGGCAGCCCAAGATTCATTTCAATTACTCTGCACGACGCACCTCAGGTGCAGCACAGCATTTTCAAGTTTTATATCTATCAAATATAAGCCTAACACAAAGTGTTATTTCCTCCCACTTGTTATTGCCTCAGCATATCTGACACGGGTTTTTTTCCAATTCCTTTTCTTCTTTTCTTTTCTTATTCTTTTTTACTGATATCCTACTGCTTTAGAGGAAATGCAGCATATGTCTACTTCAGCTCTCATTGTCTGAGTTAAAGTAATACTGGCCTGTATACATCTATTTCTGCTTTCTTGTCTTTTAAATTTGTTCCGTGGCTGACCTTCATCTAAGTCAAACTGCTATGCCGTCCACTTTTCAAAGGCTAAGAAACCTTGATTAATCACTGTAATATCTTGTCTAGCTTTTGAACTAATAGCTTAATGTTTTAAAAAAGCACAAAGTAAATATAGGTCTGCACTTTCATTGGTCACTGGGTTGTTTGAAGACAGCCATAGAGGAGGTTCCCAGTAAAAAAGGTACAAGTGATGTAACATACAAACAAAGTATTGGTAGAAAGGTGAGTAATGGGGTTTTTCTAACAATGGCATTACCCAACTTATTTTAACACTATCATTTTTATGATTTTTAATATGTTTATGAACATGTTTTCCAGTGAATCAGGTGACGTGTTTAAACGGGTGAGGATTTCAAGGTTTTCTTTAAGAAGCAGATTTTACAAAACGTTTTTGAAAAGAAAATAATGGTCATGTCTACATGGCATTGAAAGACTGCTCTGGGCAGTAATGAGCTAGTTTGGCATGGAGAGCATTCATTTGGGTCTCCATTTCCAACCCACAAGTAAAGTTCCTCCCTGAGAAGGACTGTGCTCACTAGGAGACCAGACGGGATATTCCCACCACAGAAATAGGTACTGAAATACTCTTCATTCTGTCAACATATGTGTTTCCATTTGGCAGAGTGATGCCCAGGACAACTGCCTCTACTACCCTGTGCCAGTAACCTACAAAATTTGTTTCCTCTTCTGAGATGCTAGCATGCACCAGAAGCACCTGTCCAGAGCTCCTATGCCTTAGTTAACTCTGTGATGGGAGGTGGTAAGTAGCAGCTTCCTGAGAAGCTCTCGGCTGTACCCAGCTGTGCAAGGGTGTCCGTGGAATTTCAGGACAAAGCCAAGCACCTGATCTTGCCCCACTTCTGGTAGATTCAAACCTTCCTTAAACATTTGCACTAGCGTATTTAGGTTTGCCCTGCAGTGAGGTGTAGATCATCAAACGTTCCATTACCAGGTCTCAGCTCAATGTTATAGCTAATAGCTAAGGGACTGTAAGGGCTAGGACAGAAATGACCCATAAAGAAGCAGCTTCCTAAATCACTTTGCAACTCAAGCCTTCACTCTAACCCCCGTTTTCTCCATTCACAGTATGAACAGCACAGTCAGTCTCGGGCTGAATTCTAGTGTGCTACCTCCAGCAAGTGCTTTGAGTCACGCTCAAGCACTCAGTTATCCCATGTTGCAGTGTTTAGTATCTGCATGTTCAGATTACTAAAATTTAGTCCCAAGCTCACAGCCACACTGCCAGGACCAAGCAGATATACCCACTGTAACACAAAAAGGCAAGCACAGTGGAAGAGGCCAAACTCTTCCCCATTCTCACTATTGTTTTAAGGGAATGGAATTAATCATTTTGTTTTCCCATGATTTCAAAAAGCCAATAGCTACAGCCAATAGGTGAGCAGGACAAAAGAGACGGAATAAGAAATGTATGGTAAAGAAGTGTAGAGATGCACATTGTTCTCTGCAGGCTTCATGCAGAATGTCAAGTATTTGTGATCACATCATATTTTCCAATACCTTTTTTTCAAGGGTCTGGTTACTGTTGTTTGAATTCAGAGTGTATCAACTTTTGGATTAATTCCTTTCTGTATGGAAATCAGCAGTGAAACTTTCAGTTGTCTATGTTCTGCTCTGCTTTAGCCTCAGCTGCAAACTTATTTCACAGCATTTCACTCCAGAGTGAATCAAATACAGATAAAATCCCTTTGTATAGGTAATACATGGACCTAAATTCTCATCCAGATTCATGGAGATGTTTCATGAAGCATGTTCATATACGTCCCCATAAAGAGATATGGAAAGGATAAGCCTTCTCTCTTTCTCAGCTTTGGTGTGGTTTTCTTTTAAACTGGGTGGGAGAGGGTTGGGGTTTTTTTTTGTTTTCAGTCTAAAGGCTGAAAGCTGAGACCATAAGTGTCCCTTACATGGAATAACAGTCATTCTGTTCTAAATTTGGGGGGAACAAAAAATTGTTTAGCCAGCATTAGGAAATAATTTTTATAATACTAATGTTTTCACTCTGAATTTATTTTAAACTCTTGCTGTGTGGTTTGTTTTAGAATACTTAAATAGTTCTGACTGGGGGCTTTGGGGGGGTGGTTTTGTGTTGTTTCCCATTTCTCTCATTTGCAAAGTCAAATTACTTTTTTTGAATCAGAAAGTTATGAATGTTGTCAGTATGCTATATAAGTCATCTAATAGCCATGTTGGAGTTCAGTGGCTCTGCATTGCCAGAGCATAGAAAATCACGCCCATAGGTTGGCATGATTGCCGTAGTTCCTCTGACATGGCACACAACCTTGCTCTCACGTACACCTGGTAAAACCTAGTCATGTTAGGTTGTTGTGGTTTAACGCCAGTGAGCAACTAAACACCATGCAGCCTCTCAACCCTTCCCCCCCCAGCGGGATGGGGGAGAAAATTGGGAAAAGAAGTAAAACTCGTGCGTTGAGATAAAAACTGTTTAATGGAACAGAAAAGAAGAAAGTAATTATAATGATAATAACACTAATAAAATGACAACATTAATAGTAAAAGGATTGGAATATACAAATGGTGCACAGAGTCATTGCTCACCACCCGCCGATTGACACCCAGTTAGTCCCCGAGCGGCGATCCCAACTCCCCCACCACCCAGTTATTTCCTGAATGTGACATCCCATGGT
>JANZLQ010000056.1:1329233-1382650 GCA_026212715.1 Elanus axillaris | reverse complement strand
CATGCTGAACTCAAAACACAGCACTGTACCAGCTACTAGGAAGACACTTAACTCTATCCCAGCTGAAACCAGGACATAGGTGAATAATTGTGAAGAATTCCTTACTTTCTGTCCATCAGGATACAGCTTGATTTTTTGAGCCATGAAGTACTTGCAGCTCCCATCAGTTTTTGACTGAGTTTTGGTCGCTCAGACCTGAAGCATCAAACCTGTGTACTCCAGATGGTTCCATCTGTTTCAGTATTAAAGTATTAATGATCAAATGTAGCAGCATGCTCTTCTTCCTCTGCCTACATAAATTTGGTCAGAAGGAAATTGATTTTTGTTCCTTTTTGTTTACAGAATGAAGAGCATCTTAATATTTGAGCTCCGTATTCACTATTCAAAATATAAGCTGGGTGTTTTGGGAAAAAAAAGAAAAATGTACTTTCCATTGGTGGCTTGTTTTACTCACATAGCCGCCTTCTGAAATTTTGATCCTGTATGTTTTAAACAAGATACAATAATATCTTAGTTGTGTTGCAGGAGGACCATTGGTAGATATTCTAAATCTGGTTTATGATTCTATTTTGAACATACTCTGCTTTTGCAGTGAGATTGCAGGTAGGAGAGTCTGCCATGTTACCTAATCCCACCTATCAGCATGGAGAAGGCCACCACTATGACTGTGGGAGGGGTCAGTACAGAACAAGGTGTCGTTTTCACATACCCATTACTTAAAATGCCTTTTTTGCCTCCTTTGTTTCCAGGAATCATTCTTCCACTTGCTTTCTGTCTCCTTTCCAGGTGTGGATGTGTGGAGGTGGCATGTTTGATGTTCCATGCTCTCGAGTTGGGCATATCTACAGGAAGTATGTCCCATATAAAGTCCCTTCTGGAACCAGCCTAGCCCGGGTGAGTGATTGGGTCTTGCTATTTCTCATTTTCATTCAACATCAGTCTCTTCATTAACCTGTGAACTAGTTTCCAGTAAACCATTAAAATGGAAAACGAATGTTTCTTTATTTTTCTGAAATGAGATGTACAATTGCTGCAGTTATGCTGCTTTCCAGAGATAAGATTGCCAAGAATAAAATAGAAGCTTAAAAATACAGGGTTGGACATCTCAGCACAGAAGCGCGTTTCATGCTAATTCAAAAGAACCTAGGAATAACCTAAGGCTTACAGTTCTCGAATTACACAGTGTTGTCAGTCATAGTTTTTACAAGCAGGACAATTTGAATGCACGTTTTCTTATTAGTCAGCAGAAGAAGCAGAATCTTGCAGAAGGGATGTTTTTCTGAGGCAAAAGGACTAAGTCACAATGATTTGAGCGACTGTCTAATTATTGTGTAAAACCTGGCTGTGGAATACAGCCAGCTTGGAGCTGTGTGAGTGAGAAATTACAAGACCTCTAGACATTTCTCAAAGACTACTGAACACATCCATATCCATGAGGACTTTTTGCTCAAGAGAAAATGTTCTATAACTTTCTGGAGATGTTCACGGGATGTCAAAAGATGGGAGACAAAGGGCACATATATAGCTTCCAGGCAGATACTAGTATTTATTCATGCCTGAGTTTAATCTTTTTCTGGTTTAGAGGATTTATTTTTTTTAATAAAATGGCATTAATATTAAAGTCTGCATATTGCCATAGGGTAATATTTTATGAATCATATTTTTTCTTAATAATAAAAATGTGGTATGAATAAAAGAATAAATTTCTTGCTTTAAGGGGGAGATGTTCTTGGTTTCAGCACCATGGGACAAGGCTTGCTGTAGTAACTGCAGCAGAGGAAAGAGGCCACCTGTGCTGCCTGCCTGACAGCTGGCTAGACAGAGAGAAGGATTTGCCTTAAAAGTGCATCAGTGCAGACAGTGCAACACACAATACAGTAATGGGATTAGTGGTAGCATTAGTGGTGGTGACAAAAACTCTATTGACTAAATTGTGAAATGAAAATCTTCCCCCACTATAGCTCTGTGTAGTACCAGAATTTCCCCATCCAGATTTTTGCACTGGCTGAAATAAACTGCTTTGTTTATGGTATCTGCTGCAAAAATCACACACAACTTGAAATAAGAAATCCAAACCTCAGTCTCTGTTTTTTCTCTATTGCAGCACAGAGTATCTCATTAGAGAATATGCTGTCTCGTGCATTATCTGTAGGAGCAAAATACACTCATTTCTATTTGGACTACTAGCATCTCATACAGTTCAAAACTTAACTAGCTTTCACGGAGGCACTGTGAGTACTTAGAGCCATCAAGTAGCCACAGCCTGCAGCCTCCCTGTACCATTTATTTTAGCTTGATTTTGATAAATCATTCATGAAATATTACCAAAAAACATTCCTGGTTATAAAAATGAAATCTCTGCCAGTGCACAGACTGACTGCCCTATATCTCGTGGGAAAAGATCTAGTGTGCTGATAGGGTGGGTCTTATCCATCCAATTCAAATAATGCATAGTTTCTTCTGTGTTATGGGGGTCCAAAACATGATGCTTAGGTAAATTTCTGGCAGATACCTATCACTGAAAGAAAATCTGAATTCTTAGATTCCCAGCTTCTTTCCAGCACAGTGTTCTAAACCAAAACCTTGATGTTAGGATACGTTGCATCAAGGCAGCCAAGAGCACAAGAAAATTCCCTCTGTTTTAGTTTTTGAGGCTATCTCAATAACTAGCCAAGGAAGAGAGTTTGGTCCCTGACCCATCAAATTATGTGTAGTTTTAAGCCTAAAAATATTCTCTTTCTCTCATCCAAGCTGGAAAATGAAAAGCAAGGATGTATTCATTTTTGGTGTGTCAATCCCTTTGATACAGACCACTTGCATTCCAAATAAACTGCCCCGAATTGAGCTGTTAGCCAAAATAATACTAGGGGAGTATGTACAGGAGCAGCCTGGATATTTCACCTATCTTTGCATTATCTTCCAAATATTGTATTGTATTGTATTATATTACATTACATTAAATTATATTATATTCTCCAAATATTATAGCCTACCCCTTATGAGTATTTTATCTAAAACTTACCTCTAGTTCAAGAATATAATGAATAACACACTCAAGAGTATCTGGAAGTATTATCCCTGCTGCCAAAGGCAATACTTTTCACTACTAAGTAGTTTCCACAAAGGTTTTTACTAAATCCTTTTCCATCTGCTGCTATGTAAAGAAGGATGCTGGAGATGCAGTTCACAAAGGAATGAGCCCTACTGTGACTGTATAAATGATTGCAAAAGCCCCTTCATTAATCAAGGGAGAATTTTCCCTTGTGCAGATACTGCTTTAAAGAATGACAGATTTTCCCATTCTATCCCACAGCAGCAGCACAAGGGATATGGAGGCTGGAGTCAGGAAAAGGACAGAGCTTCGAGACAAATTCAGGCATAGCCCAGATCATGCCATGGGTCTGCTTTCAAGCTGGTTCAGCTTATGTTTACCCTTAACAAATAGTGCTTAAAGTGACCATTTTACCTTCCCTTGGGATTTCAGCTCTCTATATCTTTTAGCAGCAAGTTTCAACAGAGTTTCAGCCAGCTACATAATGCCTGACCAATCTAGATATCTTTTTAAAAGAGCTATAACCTGACATGAGGATCACATATGCTTTATTAAATGAGACACTTGTCAAAAACTCTGTTCTGCCTCCCCATCATTAAATAACCATTGTTATTTAATAACACACAATAACATACTGTGTGTACCACACACAATAGTATGTATTGTGACATCAATTTTCTATGTCCTTCTTACCGTATTTCTTAGCTTCTTATCAGTCACTCAAGACCTGCAAAGCCTACACATATTTTTTGCTGACACATACCCCATAAATTGAAAAGCATCCACATATGAAACACTCTGTCAGTAAAACCGGTTGGTGGTACAGAGCAAAAGTAAAGCAAGTTGTAAACATGTGGAGTAGATTTATAAAACAGACTGTGACAACCAAAAAAACTGATTATTTTTGTCTGGAGATGTCTTAAGAAGTTGCAGCTTGCCAAATGCAGTCAGTGTCCAATTTACAGGTAATTGCACATAAAGAAAGATTAATGAACATGCAGATGTTAATACTGATTCCACATTATAATGTGGAAGCACCACATAATTACTCATTCATTCCAAACCTGTCAACCTCTGCACAAAACTGCAGTGACTAATAACTAATTTTGCCTGTTTGTTTTAGATAAGACATATATAGAAAGCAAACCTCCAAATCTTAAAAGTCCTATGCAAGATGTTGCCCTATTAAAAACTTCTGAATTATTTTACTGGATTATTTTAGTTGCTTTGTGGTATTCTTGACTGTTGCTTTCCTTTTAACAATTCTAGCTAAGCCATTTTCTTTTAGCCAGTTACTTATGAAACTGGACTTTAAAATATTATTAGCATTTTCTTGTAGGTGTATCTCAGTTTATTACTTATTTAGTTTCCTTTTTGGGGGTGGATTTTTTTTCTGTTTGTGATTTTGTAAAAGCCATAAGAAATTTATCAATAAAAGCTCACTGTTCCATAGGATATGCAGAGATGAACTCAGAATTTCAAAATATATCTACAGAAATTTTTTTCATTTGCAGGTATTTTACACAGCATTTTAGCATTAACTACAGAACATTAGAGCATTAGGCCTTTCTGAAGGGAAGGGCAATCCCACTGAAGTTCAAGTTTGGATGCTAACCCAGCAGCGTGGTGAATCCTAACCTTAAGTTGAATTCCTCCCTGCACGCCAGGACGTGGGATCCCAGAGCACAGTGATCCTCTGACCCAGCAGGCACAAGCACGATGACATTTGCCTCATTACGCAGTGTCGCTGAATTGGAACTTGCACGAGTTTGGGTTCAGGAATTCAGCTGATAAAGGTGGGTTCAGATTCCCACCTGAACCATTTGCTCAGCCTTTTCACGTGGCTTCAGAAGGGATCTTCAAAGAAAATTACTGTAGCTATACCATCTGGTGCTGTGACCACGTTTGCACTTTTGACAGAGCTTCCTTTAATACTGTGACCATTTGGGGTTTTTTTTCCTAGATGCAAATAATGTTTGGGGTTTTCTTAAAGCAGCCTATGAACGTTTTCTTTTCAGTTTCCAGGCAAGTTAAAGAACCAAGGAGAAATAGTTAGGTAATGGCTATGTTTTCTCGTGACCGGAGTGCAAACCGATAGATGTGGCATGCTGTTAAGGGAGCACTGCTGGCACTTTTGCAATCACCTCTGTAGCACAAATTCAGTTATGATTCAGCAGTCACAGTAAGCAGCTGAAACATCAGCTTAGAATAAGCAAATTACTTAGGCATCAAGCAAGAATCACCTTCTCGCAACAGCACAGCTATAGTATATAATGATGATGATTATACAATACTGCTTTTAAGTTTCTATTCTAACTTTTTTCATTTAACGGAGATCTCAAAGAGAGTGCTTACCAAGGAAAATCTTCAAATTAATATCTTCTAATCCCTGAATAGAAGAAAGTCAAAGTAATTTTTAAATGCTAATATTTTATATTTTCTCCAATATGAATAGAAGTTTTGCTTTTAAGATAATAAACACAACAGGACAGGCAGCTTAGCTATCCAAAAGGAATACAAAGAAGATGGAGAAATAGATGTTTCTGGATGATAACAACATCAAAGTGGTGGTAGCTGCTTTCCAGGATTCGTTCAATAGGCTAATGCTGGAACCCAAGTTACGTGACTAAAGAAATGTATTTGAAATCAAACCCCTGAACTCTCTTCAGGCTTAGCTGCAGATGTGGGCTATGGTCTGTGTGTGCCTGTGGAGTATGGGACTGTAAAGCGAGCATAGCCATAGCCAACAAATCTGCAGAGATGCTGTTCCACTGTCACTGCTTTCCGCAGCTGCCCTGCATCCAGCCTACAGAGACCTACAGCTGCAGAGCTGGGGGCAGGCAGCATCCTCACGGGGACCATGCCCATCCCTGCCCTCCGAGCCCCACAGGCTGGCCTCAAGCGAGCCAGCCAGCAGAGATGTAGCCTTTAGTCAGTGGGCTGGGTTTTGGCTTTTTTTTTCTTCACTTTTTTCCAATGTGTTGGTCTTAGAATTTTTTGCGGTGGGGATTGAAATCTTCATGGAGAGAATGAAATCCCGGCTGTTTTCATATGACATCTGTAGAATTTCAGTTCTAGGTATTTGCAGACTAGAGGCTGAGAACAAATAGTCTCTTGCTTCTCTGCCAGCTGTGCTAACTCAGAAGATTTATTTATATACACCACTGGCTCTGTCACCTAGTTAGCATACTGTCTTCCGTAGAGAAGCATTTCTTTTATGCCTGCAGACATCTCTTTATTTGGTTGGGGTTGTTTTACACAAATACAAACCATTGCTGGAATGAAACCCAGTTAAGTTTTAAACACAGTAAGTGTAAGGGACCAAAAGAAGATACCCAAGAGGGGGAAAGATTGACAAACAGTATCACTGCCTAAGTTAAAGGGGAGTTAGGCAAGAAGGGCAAAGGGATTAAAAACCCCATTTAGACTTACCTGATGTGGGCAGCTTTGATATTGAGACCTGAACATCACAAAGCTCTAATTAGTGTTCAGGAAATGTTTTCTTGTGCTTTCACTGTAGAAAAACACAAAAATGAGAAATTATTTTGTTCTGACACTGATGGAAGGACCTTTGCATGAAGTTGAGGGTACCATTTTAATCCTTATGAGCGCTCTGGAGTTTTGTACCCTGCTGCCTATGTCATATTAATTGATACTTGTTGGATGGGCTCCTCTAGTCATACTTTGTTCTCCTCCTCCTGCAAATGATTTATTGTGACTTTATGCTACCCGTATTCCAGAGGAACATGAAGTTGTTCCTGGCTGGATCCCAGTGCGCTTTTTAGATACAATTTACGTAAAACAAACTGTATATTATGTTATTTCCAGCCAAATGAAATACAGCTGCTTCCAGAAGTAAACAGGGCACCCATTCTGAAGTAGCAACAACATTGTGCTTCACAAAACAAACAATAAAAAACATTTAAATTAGAAAGGTGATGTAGGTGGAGTGAAAATAACCCCACTGGAATTTTACTAGGAAAGAAAAGAGATTAATATGTAATTTGTTGCAGAGACTGTTGGGTTATTTTTATCAAATAAGCAGTTATATCCTCTCTTATATTTCACAGCTGAAATACAGTCAGGCCTCAGACATGCTGTGGTGATTCACATTTGATTGGTGTAATGGAAAGTGATTTTTGATGTTCAGGCTGATGAGAGGAATTACTATCATGACAAATAAACCTACACCAGCTGGTGACATCCAGCTTCCTGGAAAATGTTCAGATTAAATGCAGGACAACAGGAACTCATTACAGGGTCGAAATGTTCCTGTAGCAGTTTAATATTGACAAAAGTAAAGTGTGTGGATTGGGGTCAGGGTTGGTTTCATGCAGGCACAAAAGCAGAAAAAACAGGTCATGCAGGTGAAATGGAACAAATAATAAAACCATTGTGCTGCTTTAGTGCCACCGGATAACAAAAACCTACTTTAGCACATCTGGAGAAACTGAAAACAGGAATTACATTTTTATATTAGTTTAACTGCTGCCTCTAGAATGTCACCTGGAAAAGATGTAACTAGAGGATGGATTTGTGCAGGCTCACAATGTGGAACAGGCTACAGCTAGGTAGCTCTATAACCAGTGCTGTCATTGCAAGCCAGCAACTTAGAACTACACCTCTCATATTAGGGACCCATCTAGTTAAACCTTGCTTAGAGGGAATATTTATGAATCTGTTCTTTGACATGTCCCTGCCTCACTCCACTTTTCCATTCTCAGAGCCAGTGTCTACTGCATTTATTTGAGTAATGTCACGTCTCTTGAAAATGATGGATGATCTTACACGCTTAAAAAGAAGGGACAGTCATTTGATCAGAGAGATGTATCTTCCCTACTCACTGAAGAAAGTGAAAGGGACAAAATGGTCCATGAAAAATTTCTTTTTTTCAAGTGGAGAAGTCCTCATTTATCTCTCTCTTTCTCCAGTCAAGTTGATTTAAACTCTTTTATTGAATTCCAGGTATCAGTGACATTGTAACTTACTGTCTTGTAGACTATTGCTGAGTGAAAATACAAAACAAAGTCACAGTCTTAAATGTCTGAGTTCATACAAACTTAAAGAAAACTCGTCTAAATGTAAGCCTGATGGTAAAGGATTTACCAGAGAGTAAAACTGTAACAGTGGCACAGAACTTATATCAAGAATGCATATATAGGCAACTGATGGCAGCTGATGAGTCAGTCTTAGTGTGGTTGCCATCACTTTTGTATGCATCTCACAGCTTCTTGGTGACAGCTGTCACAACTTTACATATAGAAATATCTATCTACTGAAATGTCATTGGGCCTTATTTTTCATGTACAGACATTTTTCACTGAAAATGACAAGAGAGAACAAATTATCATTGGTCTGTCATGGATGGGTCCTGAGAAACTCCTCAGATGTCCATCAAGAGTCCCTGTGACTTCCTTACATTGTGTGTCAATTCATGTAACTGATGGAGTTATCTTCATTTAATTGCTCCTATTTAATTTTTATTTTTCCTTTTTTTCTATTCAAAGTCCAGGGTAACCAAACTGGACATCTGTAACCTTGCAATGAATCTGACAACCAAACTAAGCTACAGCAGTTTTCAGCTGTAGAAATATGTTTCATTTTCCTTTCCGTATGCATTTAGATGAGGTGTTCAGATTGAATCTAAGCAAGTGTGATCTACCAGTAAGATATCCCAAAACTGTTTCTTCTTATTGATAAAGATATTTGATGCCATTTGAGAAACTGGCATTTGAAGGAGTTTTCTTTAGAAGATTACGCAAAGAGTGACAGAGACCGAAATCAAGAAGATTCCAATCTAACTCTTACTTTGTTCTAAATTCTTTGTAGATTAGCTTCACTGTGAGACTGGAGTGCTTAATGATGCTATAGACATTCACAAAATGCCACGTAATCTGGTAGGCTCTTAAACTCCTTTGACCTCTAAATTCTGCAGCAATATACACACACACACGGTGAAGTCCTAACAAAGTCAAACTGCTTAGCACCTGTATTACAGGTAGACTCTGTTGAGATTTGGTAGCTGTTCATAACCATTCCCACTTGTGGGGCTTAATATGTTGACATGCTCAGATTGTGTCTAGCCTCACCTAAGGCTCAGCAAGGGGGAAGTGACTGTCCTCCTTTCTCCACCATGTCAGACATTCACCCAGATTGTGGGAAGGGCAACTCAGGGAGACTCGTAAAGGATTTGAAATCACATCCTTACCTTACAGTGAGTCACTTGATTGGTAGGCCTTAAAGTGTTCAGAGAGGAGTGCTCTCATTTTGGCTAAGCTCCTCCACCTTTCTGTTGTGATAAGCCTAGTAAAAGACCAGCAGCTCATGGACATAATTTGCAGAGAAGAGTTGTGTTCCTAGGAGGTTCTTCGCATAAGGCAACTTTTCATGCTGTTAGACAGCCACAGAACAGGGATCTTCAGCTTAGGAGAGCTCATTCATATCATCTTGGACAGCCTTTATTTTTGCTCCAGCAACATGTTAGGTTAGCAGGTTCTAAACAGGAATGTAAACGGTATTTGCCTTTAATGTGCAAGGTTGCACCAGACAGCTTTCAAGACAGCAGCTCTTCCTGACTGCAATCAGTTCGAGGATGGGGATTAACTGCAATTCCAAGTTTTACTACTAGTCTGTACATGTTTATATTAAAAGGAACTCTGGTGATTACTGAGCTTGCATAGTGATAATAAGGATAAGAAACCCATGCTAACTGAAGGCAACAAACCTCTTTAAAACTAAAGTGTTTGGATGCTGAGAGCTTGCTTCCTAGTAACTGGCAACTTCAGAGCGAGCTTCCTGCTACTCCAGGATGGAGAGTTCCTTGCAGTCATGTTCATAAACAGTCTGGAGATTTGGAGCTAGCAAATCAAGAGTTTGTATTTTTAAAAGGGAACCTACTGAAATTCAAAGGGATGCCTCATAAGGGTTCAGCTTATGACAGCAATGTGTAAACATGCTAAGGATAACATATACGTTCATTACAGGATCTGGCAAGATTTAGGAAGATTTCTAGCATATGATGGAGAAAATGGTCTTGGAAGAACTGGGGAACAAAGTTTTAAATAGATTTGTCTAAAGTTTCTTACCTGATACTTGGGGAATGGTGGGAAGAAATGAATTTTTTTTTTTCTAACTCAATGTTTTGGTGGGATTACACACACACTTGGAAAACAAGGAGGTTTTGACTGGTGAATAAGAAGCTTGAGCCAGTGACCAGGTATAATATCAAGATTTCTGTTGGACTCCTCTTTTATTCAGTTATAATCATCTAAAGCAGAATTCAGTTCTTTTAGTGCAGCCAAATAACTAAAGAGAAAACTTCAGCAGAGCCTACTCTTAATATTGATGGGCTAAGTCACTGCTGAAGTTACTTTGAATTATTCTTTCCTAAGAGAATTTTTTTACTGTACTTTTTACTGTATGGTTCTTTTTACAGCATGGTTTTTAAATATGAAAATAGCACTATCAGATAAAGTGATTGCAAAAAAATAATGTATTTTCTAGAACAGTCTTAAACTGCATTTGTATTGTAGTAAATTAGGCATACAGCATTACAGTGGAAGATACGCTAGAAAGATCACACCTATTTTCATTATTTTTGCTTCTTAGTTTAATGTGCTTAATCATATTTTGGCCTTATTTACAAAGTCTCATCACATAGTATCTTTACTTGTCAGGAGATTGCTGTGTTACAGGGTTTCTGCCAGAAAGGTGGGATTGTCATTTAGATGTTGTTCTTAAATTTGTTCTGGTTTTCTCTGTCCTACCCAGTTCCTGTATTCTTGAATTCTAATTTCTTGTAAAGTAATTCAGGTTTTCATGAAATTACAGCAAAATTCAACCTTATGTGGGGCATGAGCCATTTTTTAATAGGGATATGTGTTGTGAATTCTTCTACTCCTTTCATTTTACTTGCTTTGTCCCTGCAGGTTTTAACGTACGTGCTTCACGGAGAGAAAGCACATAGAAACTTATCTTGCAGTGTCAGCTAAAAGTACTTAATTTGTTCTGTGTCTTTGCATTCTTTGTATTCAGATAAGCCTTATTAGTTCAGAGACATTTAGTTTGTGTGGATTAATAAAATTCAGGAAAGGAATTTTCAAATGAATCTTGAAAGCAAATCAGAGTAAGAATCAAGCTTACTTAGATGCAGAGAATGTTCTGAGAAGAAACATTACCTTATGTTGATGATAATCAGATGTATATTGTCCTCCAGCTTATTACAGAGCAAATCTCACCATTTTGCAGTTAGTGTACTATAAAAAGAATATTACAAAACTTGATGATCTTGTTTTTACAAGCAAAGCAATAAGAACGCCCTAGTGTCTCAGTGTCATCCAGTGAGATGTGGCTTTGTTGGTGGGATAAGAGGTTATTGGGCAGCTATAGAAATGCCAAATAGACTAAGCCTGTATTCCACTACAACATCTGCATATAAATCTGTGTGGATTGAGTTGCAGGAGGAATTTTAAAAACAAAAATACAGAAAGATTTATCCTGAGCCTATTTAGACTCCATGACATTAAATAACAATAAAATATATCTCTTCAGTCTCATCTATTCAGGATTTTTCCTTACAAGTCTTTTTTTTTTTTATTTTCTAATTTGAGTCAGCTAATTTAATTAATTATAATTTGAATAAATTCTTATGCAGCAAAATAGGTAGTTCTGTTTCCTGTAAAATGCCAACAAAAATAAACTTTGTGGGACATAAGCCAGAACTGGGTTTCATGAAACAAAAATAATCTTAGATATGTCTATAGGATGAGTGCAGAAAGCCACAAGTTGCCATACCTACCCCATGAGCCGCTTTGCTTTAGATCAGCTCAACTTCAAGGTTATGTGCTATGCTTTTGCACAGACTTGCTAGTATGCAAACACAGCAAAGCTTTCAGTCCAAAGGTAGTGCAAAACCAGCTGTGAGATGGGGCAGAGCAAGTTCATGACTGTTTGCCCTCATACATGTGCATGTAAGACCTGGCCCTAAAATTTAGGTAGGAATTGCTAAGCAACTAAGCAGTATGATGACAGCTGAAAATTCAGATGCCTTTCAAAGGCAAAGGAATAATTTGAACCATTCCTGCACATCAGTAGGTTCTGAATTAACAGGAAAAAACATAGGTACCAATGTGAGCAGCTGAAAGAAAATTTCTCTTCAACATCCATCATTAATCAAAAACCCAGGTGAAGATGCATAAATATGAAGGAAAATACGATGTTCAACAGACAGAAGACCGTATCAGCAGGAAAGCAGGGTACTTAATACTCTGTAGTGTTTGCTCAATGCTGTAATGAAGATAGCATACGTTTATTGGTATTTTTCCATGTTTTAAGACTGAGAAATTAGACCAGCTAAGCTTTAAAGTTGTGTGGACTGCTGATTTTTTTTTTTTTGTTTAACTGTCCCCGTTGGAAATATCATTCACTCAAAGCATGAAGAAATTAATGATTGTTTTTTTCTGCTGCACAGAACCTGAAGCGCGTGGCAGAGACATGGATGGATGAGTTTGCAGAGTACATTTACCAGCGACGGCCTGAGTACAGACATCTCTCAACTGGTGATATCTCTGCCCAGAAGGAACTTCGCAAGCACCTTAAATGTAAAGATTTCAAGTGGTTCATGGCTGCAGTGGCTTGGGATGTCCCCAAATATTACCCTCCTGTGGAACCTCCACCTGCTGCCTGGGGGGAGGTGAGGAATACACAAATTAGATCAAATTTAAATGAGTCTAACATTTTACATTGCAGGAAATTAAAATTATGAAATTAGATTCAGCTCCTATGATAAATAGTGTTATTAAGGGAGTTCATAGTGATTGGAACAATCCCTGGACTAGCCATTAAAATGAGAAACCGTCATGTCTCAGAGTGATCACTGTCCCCTTTATAATTCATTACAAGTTTGTGTGTACAGGCCATAAGATGCATGCACAATGAGGACAAGAATGTGAAAAAGACTATGTAGCACTCATTACTGCATGCCACAAGATGATTTTAGATGCTGAGAATGACCTTAGCAAAAAGGAGGTCTGAGGTCAACACTTTCTTTGCATATACACTTATATACCTCCTCCTGTTCTTACAAGGACAATTGTCTGTAGGTGGAGCTAGGTTTGCTCTGTTTTGCTCGCATGTGCAAATGTGACAAGCGAAGTCTGGATACTTTTCTTCTAGAAAGACTGGTTTTGCTCAGCCTGTGGTCTGCATTCTGTAGGTGCTGTCGTTACTGAGTACCAGTAGCAGACAAACGCAATTTGTCTTTTGGGGGATGAAGGGAGGGAGAGACCACCAAGAGAGAGGCCAATATCCAAGCATCACTCCGGAGCAGGGGCAAGCAAACAGCCTGCTGGAACTCTCCACCCGTGATCAACAACGTTCTGCATTTAGATCTCTCTGAAAAGCAGAGCCGTAGCACACCTTGCTTTGACAGTGTGTTTTGTGCGGAAGAAATGAAAACACAAAGAGTGCAGGGACAGGAAATTCCTTCTGTAGCTGTGCTGAAAATTTGCTGTGGCCTTTTACTCCTAGGAACAACAGTGGATTCACTCCATGGAAAGGTGGTATGCAGAGGGCTTTTTCCTCTCAATTCATTAAGATTTATAAAGAAGGCTTTGCTCTTCCAGTGTATTGTGCTACTTTTTTAAAAAACATAGGAATATCTCTACCGTGAGTTCGGGCCTTCTCTAATTTGCTGGAGATCTTCTTTGGGCTCTCAGACAATTACCTTTCATATTTGAAACCAAAGGATGAAATTTAAACTTTGACGAAAACATTTGGCAAGACCCCTCTGCATATCCCCAGTGGTCAAGGCTAGACCATGCAGGGGATTTCTAAACATAGGTGCCTCTACTATTCTCCAGAATTTCTTTTTTTTAAATGAAAATTACCACATTGCAAAAATTTAAAAATAACTTTCTGTAGTAGTAGCAGTCCTTAATTCTTCTTTGTAAGCTACCAGTTACAGATGTTCAAAGGAACTTCAATTTATGTGTGTCTTACTGTTTGCTACTTCTTGGCAACAATGAATTCCTTTGTTGTTAAAGTTTCTTCTATCTTTGATACTGCTGCCCACACTTTACGGGATTAATGTATACCATGAGGTGAGTAGTTTATCGGTAGAAGTCAGGCTGGATCGGGTGCTGTGACTTCTACTGTGATCTTCCTTCACCATCTTCCACGTATACATATGCATCCTTGGAAGACTGTGATCATGAGATGTGTAATTTCTTTGGCCAGCTGAGCAATCCTTAACTCAATCAGAGGGTCTAAGTGGAAGAGATTGTGATTTAGGTATTCATTCTTTTCACAGCAGTATTAATATACTCTTTGCATAAAAGCAAGACTTTTAAAAAGTAAATCAAAGATCATAGCAGTGGTATCAAATCTGTACCTTAAAAGCACTTATTGAGTTCTTAGGAAGGAAGTGAAGACCAAAGGCTTTCTTTTTCCTCTAAAATATACTTTCTCTAAAATAACAAGAAGAGAAGTTTCAGCCCTACTACTCTATTTTTTCCTGAGACTGTCACATTCCTGTGAAGTTTTAATTAATTTGTTGGCACTTCCAAGGAACTTGAACAAACTTGAAGGTCAATGGCTGTCATAATTAGAAGCTTGAAGAGGAAAACAGACTGTGTGTTATTGCTTTGTAAGAATCAAGGAGCTCTAGAAACCTTGCTGATTATACACACCAAAAGTCTGTGCCAAGACTGACTGTCATTTAGTACCCTCTCTGCTTCCACTTGGAAAGACTTTACATCTGCTTGCCTATGCCAGTCTGAGAAAGAACAAACAATGAGGTACTCAGACAATTTTTGGCTCCAGTATTTTGATATCTAGTTAGTAAAAGCGTGTAGTGTGAAAGCAGCCATCTCATAAGCAGCGTCTGCACAACTCCTCTTTTTCTGCAAACATTTATTTAAAATCTGACTCTCACATTTCTTGACAAAAATCTGTTCATGGTGGAAAAGAAGGAAATTTGAAAACCAAAAAAAAATCTTCTTCGCTAGACTTGTCATGACCTTCTCTCTTCTGCATGTTTGTGCCTTTTGTCCTTTGTAGCTGGCAGGGTGTACGTTCCCTTGATATTCTGTTCTGCCTTGTAACATCTGAAATATGGGCAGTAAAGCAATGTAACAGTGAATCCAGACAGATTAAGGTTAGTGAGACTGTCAGTTCTATGTCTGGGTGAGATAACTGTACTCTTTCCTCTCCCATTGTGGGAAAAAGGAAATTTTTCAATCAGGTTTTGTTCTTATCCTGCCAAATACATTGGAAAGTATGCTACCAGTTGAAAAACAGTAATACTCATCCCATTCTCTTTCTAAGACAGAATAATTTATTTGTAATGTGTATTTGAAATCCTGTTGAAGGAAGTTCAAACATGGCAGCATTAGGTGAGATTTGGACAACAGATGTTTTCTTAGCAAGTATTCATGAATCTACAAGCTGTGATCCAGCATTAATATATTATGCACATATCACAGCTTCCAACAATAGCTTTAAAAACACATTTTACAGTAAAATAATCATATAATGTCAGCCATTGTCACTTATTTGAGACTTCATGAGTCCTATAGTCAAGGGGATATGAAAAAAAAAATTGTTTTACTCAGTCAAAAGGGAAATATTTAAGCTTGGTTTTGTTTGCTGTTACACAAACTTGTTATTCAGTGATTTAATAACCAGCAAGTGTCTCAGTTACTGCAGCAGTGCTAAGCTGTAGGATCTGAAAATACCCCTTTCTCAGTCCTGAACTCCTGGACTTTACAGAACTGTTTCACAGCACTGACGTGAAAATGTCACCCATGAAGTTAAGTCACGGAGCACATTTGAAAAAGGATTAAAACCTAAGAACTCACTAACTTCTATTTTGATTACTTTCTTTTTTTAAAGTGTCATCCTCATACCCTTAATGAGTCAATCTCAGCCCACCAAGTGTCACACGTCTGTTGTACAAAAGCAATATAACCAGCTATTCCCCACCCTGCACAGACCAAGTGCTGCACAGCTGGGCTGTTCAAATTCTTTCAGCAGGATCAGTGTCGCACTGAATAACAGAGTCCTCTGTTTCTTCAGTGAGGTCTTTGGCAGTGCTTGACTTCTTTTAACTTCAACTTTTTATGGCTCACACAAAGGATAAATACTTTTGAAATTACTGTGTATCAGTTGGCAGGAAAGGTGGCTCATTTTTCCATATTCGATCTGTAGACGTTGATGGCCCTAGGGTTATCTGAGAATGTAAGCAGTGCACTAAAACTGGCTTTAAGTGCTGCTCAAATGAAAAAAAAGCAACATAAATGAACATTGCTAATGTCTTCTAAGAGCTACAGCCACTTTCTTATTTGAGGCATTAAATCAGATGTATGGAAAGTGTTATATAAACTGATAGCACCAAAGTGCCTCTCTTGTTGCTGTATTCAGGCACCCTAAGGATAGTCCCAGCACCAGTTCCACATTCATCATTCTAACAGATGACCATATTGAACATAAAGTTGTCTTTAGATTGCTACACCTTCCCACTTTCTGCTTTTGGTGCAGACGGTTTCATGCCATGATGAGCATGCAGGGTAGCTCCCAGGACCCCGGGGAGTGCTTCTCCCTCTCTGCCCCCAGGAAACCTGAAATGTCCCTGGGTGACAGCCTGGCTCCAGTGCAGGCAGGGCAAGGCTGCAGGAGCCAGGTCACCACCCACTATCTCAACAGCAAACCTTGCAGGAACTCATTTGCCTGTGAACAAAGTTGTAGAGTTTTAGAATTGTCAAAGAATATTGGTCAATATAACCGCTGGACTCTGGGAAGCTGTAATTTCTCCCTATAATTTCTTTTTCAGCCTAAAGTACATTCCCTTAAAAGGAAGGAGGAAATTCACTTTGCTTTGAAGTATAAGGGTGTGGGGGGAGGTTGACTTGCTTTTTTCTCCATTTAACATGGAGCATACTAGTTTCCATTACACAGCTCCAACCAAAATGTTCAAAAATCTCAAAATTAATCCTAGCAGGTTGTATCAATGGCATGCGATCCTTCTTTTTCCTCAGAAGACTGTTGCTTTTCTGACAAGATTATCATGGTAATCAACCCATCCATTGCTTTCCAGTTCCCATTCTATGCCTGCATCCTAATGACAAATACTATGGTTTTGAGAGTGTAGTGCTAGACCATCTTAATCTGCCTCTCCCATGGAGAGCTTATTAAATCATATAACTGCTGGCTTTCTGCAAAACTCCAACATAAATTGAACTGGAAGTCAAGTTATCTGAGAGACCATATATTCTGCAATATGCAAACAGTGTTTGTGAACCCCATTATTTAGTTGTTTGTTTGTTTGTTTGTTCTCCTTTCTTGATAGATGTCCAAGAATATCTCTTTTTTTTCCCCCTTGAATACCTGTCTATCAAATCAGCAGCTTCAAATGTCAAGAGGTAACAGTGTCTTCTTCAAACCTAAGGTCTAGGCTTTCAGGCCTTCTGTCCTCCCATGTTCCAGCTCCTATTTTACATCACATTCCTCTTTCCCCATTGCAGTGCCAGCAAGCTAAGCCACTTCTTTCTCAAGGCCTGGCATACTCTGGAGAAACATCTTTTTAACACGGGCTGGCTAACTTAGAGAAAGCAAGCTGTAGGTTTAACCTAAGTTCACTGCTTTTTGTAAAACCCACGGATTACTGCATCTAGGCTTACCCAGTGATTACCCCTTATGGCTTGCTACCTCATTTAAAGCATGGAAGTCAGATACTACACCAGCAGAAATCCCGCTCAGGTGACATGTCTTTGTTTTCCAAGCGTCAGTGCAGCACTGAAAAGCCTGTACATCCTTGCTCAGACACCTCCAGTGTAGAAGAGGGAGAAAACAGACCCCTTAGAGTTTGTATTCTCTGTACTTTTACACTTCAACTGATCTCTCTGAGGACTGCAGGGCCCGTAGTCTTAGGATCTGTGTCCCACCGTGTGTTAGGATGGCATTTCAAGAACTAAATAATGCAGACTTACATATAGTGTCCTATGCTTTTTTTGGAATGTATTTACTTCTGAAACAACCTTTAAGATCACTGCTAACCATCCTTATTAGTCCATACAGACTCCTCAAAAGCATGCTTTTGCCGTATGCTTATATGTGTGTACAAATGATAGCATTTAAGGTTGAGCAAATAGCGTTGTATGCAGCAACTCAATGCCCTACCTGCATGGGTGATAAAATCTGTCTCCTGTTCATCCCCAGTCTCTACAATTACACAAGTACGAATGTTGGAAATGTGAGTGTATTACCATCACTAGCTATTTCTTTGCTACTTGTAACTCATAACCTCAAAAATTCAAAATCCATTGTGCTGTGTGACTGGAGACAAGGCAGTTCAAATACATATTGATGTATAAATGAGAAAAAAGCCTCTCCTTGCTGCGCTTCTGCTTTCCTTCTTTTGTCTGTGAAAGCATCTTAGGGGATTTGCAGGCTGTGTGGTGCTGGTGCTCGGCAGAACATTCCCCGTGGCTCTGGCAGCAGCACGATGGCTCAGTTCAATTTTTAGCAACTGCCAAGGCCACACAGAAATGCCAGAGAACAAAAGCACAGACTTGACTGAAATGCCTCTATTACAAAATGAAAATGAAAAACAAACCACAACCTCTCTGCAGTTGAAAGGGAGGATAAAACAAAAAAAAAGTATGAGCTAACATGTAAGCTGCAACAACCCAGAGGAAAAGCTAACTCAGGGAAACCTTTCAGGAGCAGAGGGAAGAGGAGAGGAAATGAAGAACAGGGGAGACAGATTCCAGCAGTGAAGGAGCTAAACGTAGCTTCAGCTCAAACCTTTTCCAGAAATGCATTGAACGCATTTACCAGATAGTCCAAATGACTCAGAATGGGATGGAATGATGCCATTGAAACAAAATTATGAAAGCCCTTTAATCCAATAAGCATTCATTGGATGTGGAGTATATTCACTGTCATTTTACAATTCTGAATCACATAAATATACCCCAATTATTAATGGCAATTGTTACCAGCTCCACTTTAATTAGCTCGCATGCTCTAAGAACAGAACTGATGTATCATTTAATTTTGTATTAGGCCAGTAATCCTTATTTACACGATGTAAATGTAAGTAAGTGCACTGAGAAATGATTGAACACTCTCAAAAAATTACACTTGCAGTACGTATTTCACATGAAACTTTAAAAATATAAAATTAAAATCTATTCCTCTCATTATTCTTTCCTGGATCTTCTGCTGGATGATATGAAAATAAAAGCAGGGGTTTTGAGAACGAATTACCTTTCATCCTTTTTTTTCAGTTAACATGACCCTTTGTACTTTGGGGCTGCTCAGTGCTGGGTTTCTGCATCTGGTTGTGTGTATGAAATGCTAGTGGTTTACCTCTTCTGTAGCTATTTTCATTATATTGAAAAAAAGAAAAAACAATCTATAACTGGGCTTCTCCAAGTTTTAGAAGAATAATTCTCTGAGCTCTGGTGAAGGCTCAAAGGTTCTTGGAACTAATTGCTCAAACTGATGCTCCCCCATCATTTGCCCAATCTGCTCTTTTCTAGGCTAAACAAATAGAGCTCCTAAAACCTTTCCTGAAGGTGACGGTTTTTATATTTTCTCCACTTCCTATTACTTTCCCATCTGTCTAAATCTTCCATAGATCATGGTGAATAGACTTGATTCCCGTCCTCCAGAATGAGAAAAAGAGCAGAGTAGCTCTTCCATGTGTCTTGCAAGCATGAGGATTGCTCCTCCTTGCTATGTTTTCTGCTATGCTGAGAAGTTTTCTGTCCTTTGGATGTGGATGAGGAATGCAGTGGTGACATTTATATTTGTCTAACATGATATGGCAACAACAGTGACTTGTAAAATATTTTCCTTGGAAAGATACAAATGTCAACTCAACTGTACCTCCATTTAGGCATCTAGCTTTTCTTTTTTTTTTTTTAATAAGGATCAAAGTAGTGGCCAATGTCAAAATATGCACCTGCTTTCTATATATTATACATATAGAATTTGTGCATGTTTCCACGCATGCACGTACATTTTGATTACTCAGTTTCTGTGTATCTCATTGACAGGATAAGTATTTTAAGAAATCTTCTTCATTCTGGAGGTGTCTAAAGGATTGTTAAATCGCCCAACTAAGGTACTTGAGGAGAAATGTGCATGTTTTTGCAAAATAAATTTAGGATTTTACTCCTTTTGGTGGCAGTGGGCAACCTACTCCTTTTCAATCCAGTCTTTTAAAATAATACATGTGGCAGCAGTAGTACATAACTGGTATGACAGTCACAGATTAATTATTACTCGGTTGCTTCAGTCTCAAAAATGAGATTTTCCTTTTGAGAGTAAGTTACATTGCAGAGTGTTTGCAGAAGGCGTGCAGACAGCACAAGGAACCTCCATGGGTAAGCATAGTTTCAGTACGGATTTGTTAAGTACTTTTTAATTTTATGCAATTCGGGCATTAGTGTGTGACCCTATCTACAATGGTGGTTTTGTGTCAAAGTAAGAACAGGATTGGAACAGGGCGTGTCTGAATTTTCAGGAAATGCTCCAAAGCCTGTGAGAGACTCATACAGAAATCATTTCCTCTTAATACAGTTGATCTCTCTTGCTCTGGTAGGAAGGAAGAAGCAATCAGACCAAGCTTCAAACTTCCTGGCCCTTTTTTTCTCTTAGTTTCTTTGCATGAAAATATTTCATACAGACTTACCTTTCATTTGTTAAGCAGACTATTCCAAACTTTGCTGCTTCTAAAGCTGCTCCCAAAAAGAGTAAGGACATGGCATTCTACCCTGTAAAAACTAGTTCCCACCAGTTTTATATAACTAATGGTCGGTCAGTCTTAAGACCTTCAGAGCTAAACTCCTAGCACCTTCATTTTGGAAGTTCTATTCCACTGCCTGGTTTAATGTGAAATGTTGCTGCTTGGTTTTGCAGATTAGAAACGTGGCAGCCAACCTCTGTGTGGACAGTAAACATGGAGCCACAGGGACTGAGCTGAGGCTGGACATCTGTGTGAAGGATGGCTCAGAACGGACATGGTCACACGAACAGGTATTTTAACAGTGGAAAGAGGAAAGCAGGGTAAAATTATTGCTTCTCTTTTCCAGTTTCTAAACATTTCTCTGAGGGCTTCTCCTTTTCCTAAGGCAAAGCAGGGTGTAGAAATAACTTATGAAAATGACTGCTGACCTTAATGGCTTTTACAAAGTACTCTTTAACATAACCTCAGAAATTCCAACTGCTGCCCAGGCTGTATGTTAGCCTTCATTTCCAAAAGGAATTGCAATGCCCAAAGAGCTTTTTGGTGCCCCATTCTTCCCCACTGTGTCATGAAAACATGTTGATTTTGGTTCAGTTACCTGAAAATATTTTAAATATAGTACCTGGGCTTGTAAAGCTCTAGTGGTTTTCTGCTTTTATGCTTTCATCTCAATAAGCGGTTGTATTTTAAATGAGTGTGAGGCATAAGTGAGATAAACGGGTAAAAGCTAGAAAGAAAGGGTTTCAGAAAGACAGGGAATGATAAAAAATCAAAAAAGCTTTTATCTAGGTTGGTTAGGTGGAAAAGTATGAGCTCTCAGGAGTACAGAGGAAAAGAACTCTGATTTGTAGTCATTGTGGCTGCGAGTGCCACAGGAAAGGGATCATGACCCACAGGCTATGAGTCAGGCCAATGTGAGCGGAGAATCTGGGTGAAAAGTACAACCTAAGCATTGATTAGCAATTTTAGTGAATGTGCCTTTCACAGGGGAAAGTCCCAGATTAGAAAAAATTCCCAATGCCGAGGAGAAAAATTGACCTGGCAGTCGCACGTAGCACTTTGTAAAAGCTTAAAAGCTCAGGAGAGAGGAGTTCTGAGGGGTATTTGAAGGCTGAGGTCAAGAAATCGTTCTCCGAGGATACTGAGAAATGCAGGGGGAGAGGTGCAAGTAAATGAAGCGGAGGAGCTGAACAATGATCGCAATTTAGGTAAGTGCCAACATGGGAAAAAGGAAGTTGCTGAAGGGAGACTTTTTCACATAGTGACCACAGATAAAGCACAGTGATAGGGTGCCGAGACTAGATAAATATAGTCCTGTTTTGTTCATGAAAGGTATCTAGTAATTCAAACAATTAATGGAAGGAAGTTGTACAGTCCAGACTGCATCACCACAGTGCTTCCTGGCTTTAAAATTTGCAAACCTGAAGAGCTCCAAACCTTCCTAGAGAAGGGAGGCAGTCCTGAGACTGCCAGGGGTGAGAGAAAGGAGGGAAGAAAACTGGATGGAAAGGTGAGAGAAGAAAACAAATTAGCAGAGGAAAGGGAACTTGAAATACCCTTTGAAGGAGACAGTACTTGCCGAGGAAGAAGGGACGCAAGGAAGAAGGATGGGAAGGAACCCGTGTTTCAGCGTGCCCCGGTGCATCTCGACGTCTGGGATCAGACTGGACGTCAAGGTCTCATTCTACACTAATGATGAAAGGTGACTTCCTCAAAACAAGCAGGGTTAAGCTAGCACGAAAGGAGACGAGCCGACCACCTTAGGAGCGGCGCGGCTGCGCTGGGCCGCGCCCCGACCCACGCCATTTCGTTGGGTGCCTTCCGGCGGGCGGCTGAGGCGAGGCCGGGGCCTGCCGCGCCGTGCCGCGGCGGCGGGAGAAGGCCGCCGGTCGGCGGGAGAAGGCCGCCGGTCGGCGGGAGAAGGCCGCCGGTCGGCGGGCGAAGGCTGCTGGTCGGCGGGCGGGCGGCAGAGGGCAGCTCTGCACAAGCGGAGTGACGGCAGGAGCGGCTCCCTGAGCGACCGGCGGATCAGCTCCTCAGCCCGCGGCCCGCCTCGGTCCGGTTCGTTGGGGTTTGGGGGCTGTGGGGGTGTTTTTTCTCTAGGAGGGAGCGCTCCAGTCGCAGGTTGTTCTTCCTTCCCCCGGGCAGGAAGGTGGTTAGTTATTCGTGGTTTATGCGCCTGTCGGTCAAAATCCTAGCAATCGTGAGAAATGTTAAAGCATCTTTAGAAGGTAATCAGGGCGATAGATAAATACAGTTGTGATCTATTTGTAGATATATCTATCGCCATATACATAAATAATATATATAAATATAAGGGAATTTATTATAACAATTAAATAAGTAATGTAATTTCACTTTCTCCTAGAAAGGTTCTAAAACTAGAAAACAGAAGTTTTAGAAGAAAGATTATTTTGTGTTTTACCTTACCAAATGAGGACCTGGCATAATATCTGCTACTGTATTGCTGGGCAGTTTTTTATTTGCAGTAGTGGTGATATCCTGTTGGGTTTTGGATTAGTTTCAAAACAAAACTAAACTAATTTTACTCAAGTATTTCAGACTCCTGTTATAAGACACGTTCATGTGGCTGATAGATTTAAAGGGTGGGTTTGTACAAGGTACAGATTTTAAAGATACCAGCTGAGAAAGAAAGAACTATAGAATCAAGGTAGGAGACCTGGCTGAAACTCGGCATTTCTATCCCATAGGAAATGGGATAGAATGTGCAAAATATTTCATCCAGAGGAGAACTTTCAGTTTTCCTCTAGAAGAGAAATTCTGAAAATGTTTCATTTTAGAAGGTCAAAACATTTTGGTGATGCAGGGCTTGGGGGACTTTTTTCAGAAGCAAGATAGCATCCTTTTGCCCCTTTTTCCTGAAGTGTCCCTCATCTCACAGGGCAGGGACCATACGCCCATACCTGGGCTTCCACTACTCCAGCCACAGCCAATGCCTCCATGCCCTGTAGCTCCGCAGGAACCTGCAGGGCAAAATCTCAACTTCCAACCTGGCAAGCAAAATCTGTCACTATGTTGGTGACAGTCAAGAGAAGTGAAAAAATTCCCATAAAAGTGTGGTTTAGGTTGGTATATTTCGATGGAAATTTCTCAGTGAGCTCTCCTTATTTGATAGCAAAGGCTGCCCGGGCAGGAACGTTGCCTGCAGTGCAGGTAAGACCACAGTCTAATGAAACGTCTCAAATGTCCAAGGGGAAAGGATGTGATCTTCCACTTGCATCACAGTAAGCCACGAAGATTAACTGTGTTAGAGTGGTAAGAACTGCCAAACACCTGACCAGCCCTCAGAGAGCTCCTCTTTATTGCTTATACCTTCTTGAGTTTGTTGCCTCCATGCTTCTACCTGTGCCAGTAGAAACTAGCAGTATTAGTGAAAGTATCAAGCATTTTATTATCACATTTCAAATAGCATGGATTGACACTGAGCTGGTCCTGTACCATCTGGCATAATTTTACAGAGTTCAGTGGCAAACTATAGTGGTTTGATGTGACCAGTGCAGCGGGTGTTAGTGCTGACGCTGATGCTAGACAGAGATATGATCCTTTGTGCTATTTGATCCATGTCACATTACCAGGGCAGGAATTAAAAGCTGACAGTCTCGGCAGCCATGCTGGGGAGGGCACAGCCCTTTAGCAGCCCCCAGGAGAAGGAGGAGACCTTCCACCCCAGGGTTGTACAAGCCCTGGCAGGCAAACAGCAGAGAAAACGTTCATGGGGCACTTGCAGGCTTTCTGGTGAACAGGAGAAGCAAGGACGAGTGTTGCTGTGGTTTCTGGAAACTTACCCAAAATTAAAAACCAGAGGGGAAGGAAAGGGGGAGGAGGATGGCATGGCATGGTGTTCTTCTACCTCTGTCTTCCCAGAGCTAATTTCTGGCTTCAGGGGAAACTGGGGCTCCGCTGAACTGATAACCAGCAGCAAAGGAAAATGACAGGCATCAATGTTTCTCCTCAAGTCCCCCAACCTGGCCGGGGAGTAGGTGGACAGGCATCATCTCTAACACGGCCCAGCAAGTAGCTGTGCAGCCTGCCCAGCTCGCTCTTCTCTACTTGGAGGTACAGTCAGTTCAAGTCAGAGCCCAGTTCCAAAACGCGGCATTTCATCTTTGTGCGCAGCACATGCTGTCCGCTCAAGTCTAACACTGTAGTCAAAGCACAACACCAGCTGATGGACCCCAGCCAGGAAGCGAGTAATTGAGCAACGTTGTCAGGCTGGAAAGCATTAATGGTATCAAAAGGGCCTTTGTCCTATAGATGGTCCGAAGCCAATGGGTGTATCAGGCAATCATTCTTCAGGCCCTGTGCCAATTATAAATGAAGCTGGAAAGCTGTATTTTCCCTAGTTACTGCGTGACAGGGCTAGGCTGCATAAAAAGCTAAAGCACAAGGGCAGAGGGGTTGCTTGGTTGCAAATGCAGAGGATGGGTCTGTGTTTTGCAGGCTCTGTGGTATGAGAGAAGGCAGTGGAAGAGAATGAGCATCCGCTGAGCCAGGACAGAGGGTTTCTTGGGTACAGCAAGGAGCAGTGAAGAGCAGCCCTGTGGGCTGCAGGTGAAGAACCAGCCTGGTCTTTGTTAATAATGTTAACAAGATTTAAGTGGCAGCCTTGTTTCAAATCAAGAAGCAGACAGGAATGAATGAAGGGGTACAAAAGGGGTTTGTCCATTTCTCGCAAAATCTAATGCAGATGGCTCCTAACAGCTTATGTCAAAGGAATAAGAAAATACAAAGTGACAGGTGGTGGCAAAGCAGAGCATTATGTGCGCAGGACTTCAGCTAATAATGTGTAACATTGTTGCACATTATGCAGTGGAGAGATAATTTTTATATTGGCCAGATTTAGTGTTCACTAGAGAGAATTTGCTGTATAATGGAGGATAGCTTAGAATGATGAGATTGGGACTGTAAACCTTCAAATTTTGCCTGTAATTACAAGTTCTTAATAATGATTGGTTGTATAGAGAAGTATAACCTTTTTTCTGATCAGGTTTTTTTTCTCTTCTCTCTCTTAGCCCTAAAACTGAGTTCCTGCCCCTAACAACATTGGTTTTATAATAGTATCACTAGGGAGAAGACATACTTATTGATTCAAAAATGAAACTGTTTTACAAAACAGGAGGCTAAGAAGGAGGAAAAAGAATCTGTGCTAGTCTAAACTTTGAGATCTAGTATTACACAGATCCCAGTTTTCAGTGGAAGGTAATAAAAAAAAAAAACCCTATCTGTTACCACGGCTTGACTTTCAAACAGGACACGGCCCTGGCTGACTTCAGAAACCACGCAGAAGTGGAAAGGCCAAAGGGATAGCCTGGATCAGCATGATCTGATTTAAAGGCTAGCTTGAGCTCTTTCAGGTGTACCGATGCATTCAGTGGGGTAGTAGTCCTCGGGCCAAGGTCCAGAAAGCCGCAGGAATTGACCCTCAGCTCACCAGTCATGCACAGAATGAGAAATTTGGAGAGGCACCCACTTGGAAAGATGAGGAAAGTCCTGCAAGAGCATCTCTCTTGTAGTAGTGATGGGAGCGAGAATATCGCAGAACCACTGTTCCACACCATTCCTCTAGGTATTTGTTATTCATCACTTTGAACTCTAGGTTTATTACTTGGCTGTAGAAAGGTAAAGGGTAAGAGAAAGAAAATGGCTTTTGTTGGTTTTTCCCTAAAGGAAAATTATCTCAGGCTTCTCTTTTTCTAAAGAAACAGCAGTGTAGCTTTTTTCTGTACCAAATCTTACTTCTGTCTCTGCTTGCAAAATGATAAGTTATCTTTGTAGGGAGTCCATGGTGGTGCTTCAAAGAAACATGAAGAAAAGTGGAAAAAGACTTAACCTTTTTAAAAGCAGAAATTGCTTTGAAAATGAAGTTAAAGCTGTTCACTGCATTTTACTACAGATAAACGTAAAATGCACTCTGGGAGAAAGAAGAAATAAACAAGACACAGGGGCAGATTAAGAAAATGTTGTCTAGAAAACCTGTAATACAGAAGTAAATAGGGAGTGACGGCAGCTAACAGAGAGCGCAAGAACTTACAGTGAGACACACACCAAAAAAGGCAAATATGCAGATATACGCTTGCATTTCGTGCCTGCAGGCCAAGGGAAACAGTAACACCTCTCAAATGTGGCATTTGGGGGATGGTAGAGCATTGAAGATGCAGCATTTTTAAAAGATATAACTTTTAAAAGACCATGGAAAGAAGATAGCTATCACAATGAAAGGGTTAAAACCTGGGAACCACAACAGAAGTATTCAGGATCAGACCCACATGACATAGAGCTTGGATATGTAGGTACTGGTTCTATCAGGGAATGTACATGATGCAGGGAGCTAGATAAGGACCAAAACGACGTTGAGATGAGGTAGCTGCGGTGCTGGAGGCAGCCTGAGCATAATATGGGGAGCTGCTTCTCTCGGTAATGAGCCTGCATGCAGTTCCACATGAACCATCACAGCTAAACAGTTTCCACTAGCAAAGTTTGCTAGTTTAAACAGAGCTTCACTTTCTCAATGTTATGGTTTGGTTTATACTATGGAAAATCAAAAGTCATGCAGAAAGCCAAAGAATAGCACTGACACCAAAAAGACAAAGGCAAAAAAAGAAAAACCTCACAGCTCTCAGCAGAGCTTCTAGGTAGTAATTTACAATCTGCAACCTGTTTTCTGCAAGGATTGGTCCATGGGAAAGGAAGATGCACTCTGCATCTTTTAAATTTGGTGCTGTCAGACCTGTCACCTTCATCTAATGATTGAAAGACTGCAGTGTCACAGTAGCATTTCAGACAGCTGGTGTCTAATTGAGAAGGATTCCTCTATTAACTGTGAGCCTCCATGATTCCTCTCAGGCAGCAAGAAAAAGGGCTTTAACAAGCTGCCTGTAGCTCACAGGTTTCACAGTAGAAAGACAAAGATAATTTAACGTGTGGGGGTTTTTTTTGGGGGGGAAAGACAGTCGAGAGAGGATATGCTAACAGTATCCCATATAAACAGAAGGAAACTGTTCATTAAACATGGGAAAGATGCTATGATGGCAAGATCTCTCTAGGCAGCTTCTTCAGACCCAAATGAGAGTTAGAGGAACATCACTAGCAGAGGCTTTCTGAGTCCTAGGTAGCTGTAGTCCTGGTGCAAATGAGTGCTGCTTTAACTGGGGTAACTAAAGGCTTTAATACGGCATATCCCCTCTCCTTTCCACACTACTGTGTTGCCAGGGAGTTTTTTTTTTCTTCCCTGCCATAGAGATTGTGCCTTCCTGGGGTATATTCCACATCACTGCTGATGCACTTTAATTAAGGCAGTTAGCATCACTGCATCGTACATACACAGGCAGGATCTCATTTCACCAGCAGCTGGGATGTGCAGAGTAGGGAAACATGCGTCAAGCTTTGTGTGTGGTTTTAAACGTTTTTCACTGGTAACGTATCATTATATTGCCTGATTGTTTTTCTAGCTCTTCACCTTTGGTTGGAGAGAAGACATCCGCCCTGGGGAGCCACTTCACACGAGGAAGTTCTGCTTCGACGCCATTTCACACAGTAGCCCTGTCACCCTGTATGACTGTCACGGGATGAAGGGAAACCAGCACTGGAGCTATAGGAAGGTTGGAGACACTGTGGGGCATCTCAGAGGTTCAGACTGTCTTGAGCCTATATTGAGTTTAGCACAGGCTTGTGTTTTCCCATCAGAGAAATTTTGTTTTAAAATCCACCCCATCTTATTCCAGTTTAATTTTGTGGTAATGTCTCTAGAGTATGTTCCTTTTGAGCATTCAGCTATTTAGGTCAAATTTAAATGAAAATGGATCTGATCCAGCTCAGAGGGTGTCTGTGTTGGATCTCTTCCCTGAAAAGGTGTTTTACCATTCTGGCACTTCAAGATGCTTGTGTCATTTTAACAGAGGCACTGTTGGAAATATTTTCATCCAATGTGACAGCAGCAAGAAATGCTGCTCATGAGTTAAATATTATTATTTTACTACATTTTAGAGATTTCAAGTGGCAGAAAAATCTCCCTCAGAAAAAAACAGAAAAACCAAACCCAACCCAACATTAAAAGCACTGCTGTAAGCCCAAAGAAGGCAGGAGTTTATAAACTAAAGATAAGCAGCTTAGACACTACTTTGATCTGCTAAGTTTCAGCCCATTTTTATAGATCACTGGAAACAAGAGGTCAAGCTAGAAACTGTCAGAGTCTCATTTAGGGCAAAAAGTCCTGGTAATGCTACCAAGTTGTTGTTGTTGTTAGGGTTTTTTAAATGGTTAATCAGCAAGTTGCCTTGATTAAAGATTTCACTAATACACTCTGTATTCTATGCAGGGTAGGGACATATATTTCTCTGAAGCACCGAGGACTCCTCTCACACATCTTTCGCCTTTCTTTGACCACTGTGCTTTGCCCATCACCGTGCTTAAGCTGAGGCCAAAGTGCCAGGAATTGTTATTTGCCAGATAAACTTCAATACTGCTTTCTACTTTGAAATTACATATAGTAGAAAACTAATTCAGAACCATTAAAAATAAGTTTGTCCCAACCCTTTTTCTGAGTGCCTACTTAGTAGCCTGTGCCTTTTTTACCCTATTTATGTGGCAATTGGAGATCCACCACAAGATTTTCCAGAAGTATAATCCCTTTGAAACTGAGGTATTACCTGTAATAAATTTAGAATGTATGGGGCAGATATTTAGAGGATATAAATTGTCATGGCGCTGTTGCTGCATATTTGGCTTTATAATGCCGTAATAATACCTTCTTGCTTCAAAACCCTTCCGATTTATCTTTTTGCCTACCCAAGCTGCAAGAAAGGAGCTTTCATACCTTCAGCACTTCATTGGTGCTTCATGCAGCCGGTTCATAAGACAAAATGCAGGTTTGGAGCTGCCCTCTATAAGGCCCATCACCTTTCATGAGGACAGAATACAACAGACAACTAAAAAAAAAAATTACACTTGAAAAAAATACACAGTGTGAGTTCTATTAAATTCTCCGCACAGCTTCGTTTTTAATTTCCAGAAGGCTGACAGGGCTTATATAAAAATTCTCAGTGCAAGGCAGGCATTTCCATCTCAGCAAGAAACACCACAAAATTTTGTTATGATGGAAGTACTGACACAGTCTTAAGTGTAATACCAACCTGACAGCAAGCTGATTAGTTTGTATAAACCTTCAAATTAACAAACTATGTTGGAATAATAGAATTATCTATACATGGTTTTCCTTAGGCTTCGTTTTAGTTTGGCTACACAGTGAGTAGTTTATTATTGTTTCACATAGTCTATTTCCTCAGATACAGGGCAGATTTACATTAGAGATTTTTGGTGGTACAGCTATACCTCCAAAATCCTAATGATATAATGCTTATTTAGTTTTGAAAGTATCTTGACAATAGGATTTACAGTGTTCCCCCCTCCCCCCCAAAAAAAAACTGTACAAGAAAAGGATGTTATATCAGTTTAATTGTATCTGTACTAGAGCCCTTTACCTGAAGAATGGTATGCTGCTAAAATTGCACCCTAAAGAAATAAGAGTAGTAATCTGGTTAAGCAAGAAGTGCCTCCTTTTAAAAAACAGAGAGCAGGTCAGCAACTGTTCTGTTCTCTGCACCACTTATAGACACTGTAGCTTCCTAATGGTCACATATCCATCCTGCCAATAATTCTTCCTGTGTTCTAGGAAAAATGACCTTGTTTGTCAGTATCTTATAAGATGCTTAATATGAAGTGGTTCTTACCATGCTGTCATACTGTTCCTATAAAACTAGAAGATAAGAGGTTTTTATTCTTTTAAGGATGAGTCTTTTCTCATGATCATTTGCATCCTCGAGCCACTGGTAAGAAGTAGTTAGGACTGTGAAGTGATTATGAAGTGCTGCAAATACAGTTTGAAGTCAGGCACTGTTTTAAGACTCCATATTCTTATAGCATAAAAACCCCAACAACCTGTATTTGGATACTGGCAAGTAAAAACAGCTTAAATATTTTAGTGGCAAGTAGAATACATTTATATTTTACTTTGGGTAAGGAGTGCTCTTCTGAAAAAAATTCCAGCTTATCCCCATTACCTGCGCTTTGTTTCTCATTGCAGAGCAGTCTCAGATTGTGCAAACTGGATTGTTTTCAGATAAATGGAACCAAAATTACCACTAATAAATGTGTCGAAAAACTGTTCTTATTCCCATACTGCTTAAACTACATCTGAGCAACTATTTGAAAGTCTAGTAAGTCTGTGATACTAAGTAATCAATTTTTTTAGGACCAATCCAAAATACTGGTCTACAGCCAAATGTTCCTTTAGGAAAACCTGGTAAGAAACAATGGAGCAGAATGAATCCAAGCAATACTGTAAACACTATTGTGTGTTGGAAATAGAAGAAAGTTTAATAGCGGGAAAAAAAATACTGACACCATAATGGGGCTCCCATCAGTGATGGGAGAAATGTGAGAAATTAGATAGATAAATGTAAATAACCTGAAATTATTAGAGATTTGGGAGAACAGTGGCTTCCCAAGCTAAAGCCATTTCCTTGACTCTATTTAAGATTCCTAAGCATGCCAGAGCCAAAGAGCAACAGTGCCTACAAATTTCCCTTCCTCCCAGTGAAGGAATACACCTCTGGTTTTCAATGTAGCATCATTCTGTGTTGACAGGTAATACATCAGTTCTGATAAAGTATGATTCAGTTTATGTGCCTGAGTCCCATTAGTGCTATTTGTATAGCACAAGTATCCAAGAGAGAGATGATTTAGTAGGTCTTTAAAAAGAAACAATTGTGCAAAATCAATTTCATTGTACGATAATTCAGCTGAGCCTAGTGATTATGATAGATGCTAGACTGACAACGTCAAAAACTGTGCCCAGAACAGCGTGGTTTGCTCATACTCTCCTGACAGCTTCAGGGACAAACTGGAAGAGTAAGTTCACTCTTCACACAGTAGGCACATAGATTGTTTCCTCAGACAACCGAAGACATGTCATTGTGATAGTGGCTTTTATCATATGGACATCCGTCCTGCTGAAACTGCACTGGGGCTACCAACTAATTTCAGATAAACTACCACAGCTGCCAGCTGATAATGACTTCCAGTTGCTGTTGACCTTGGCCATAGTTACAGCAGTGACCTAGAAAGAAATGAAAGGCTCTGTGTTTCATTACCAACCCCCTGAACTGTTGAGGCCTATTATCTTATGAAGAAGTTTCTCCTTCTGCAAATAATCTTCAGACTTGCCTTCATGCAGAAGCAAAAAAAAAATCACTCTGCTGTTTTCAGCTGTTAGAAGTGTCTCCAGAAGAGCTCTTGTGGTTTTCTAATATTGGTGTGAATAGGAATTTATATATTTCTCTTGGAAAGTTCTTCTCTGGGATGCATGCAACTGTTACCCCTTAAAGTCCTGAGCCTGTTGCCACTGAAATCTGTAAGAGCAGCAGGCTTTGACCTTAGGTCAGCATAAGCTTGAGACAATAAATTAATGGGCCTTTATATATAGCTAAGTCAGCCAGAAGTTTTTCTAGAGTGGTAACTGTGTCCCAGTTCTTATAAGATGTTCTTCTGTCCTAATAACCAGACTTTCTAAAAGAAAGCACCAACAATGCTTCACTCAAATTGCATCCCCTGGATTCTTCTGTGAGAAGAAAGACCACCAGCTCTTTTCAGAAAGGCTGAAGTGTTTTTCATAGCATGCTTTTTGTACTGAAGCCATTTCCTTTCTTCTTGTACCAGCTACCCTATTAAAGCTTGTAGTGTTCCAGCTTCAGTTTCCTAATAGCTTGGCTGACCCTCCTGCCCAGCTATAATGCAAGGAAAACCAGATGCCACCTTCCTCCAAGGCCCCACAGCAGGCAGGGTGGCCGTGGCAGTCACTGTGTCCTGATTTTGGGCAGTGCCACTCCATCAGTCTCTCACAGAAGGGCAGGAGGAGCTGGCAAGGTGCAAACGAGTGCCTGCACCACCCCATCGGGTGCTTGGGAGTTCTGGCAGGCCCACCTCCTCGCAGGGACACGACAGCCCTTTGTACACGGTACAGTTAGCCCCTTGCAAGCTGAAGTATCCTACCTGCTCACCTCCTAGAGCAAAACAGAACATGATGGAAAGACCTCTACCCATTCGGTTTAGTTCTGTCGGCTTTGACAGCATCCCTCTGAATTACAGCCTTGTGAGTGCGTGTGTTTACCCACTGTTTTGGAGGAAGGGCAGATGCTGGAGATGAAAAACAGTGTTTGTGAAACCATCCCCCTCAGCCAGAGCATAAGATGCCTTTGACTTTGCTCTTTGTTGCATATGTTAATATAAAAAACGGGCATTGTACCTTACCAGTGTTTCACAAACCCCAAAATCAATCAATTTCATCTTTCCTAAATTTAAAAAAAAAAAAACAAAACAAAAAAACCAACACTTTCTTTTTCAAAAGTGTTTTTAAATAGCTACTGGTTCTTATCGGTTTATTGTGTTATATTTATTTTTGTCCTCAAACTTCTTTTTTGAATGTTGGGTACTTTTAGTTAAAGAGAAGTTTCTGTATGATTGTTGCTCAGCACACAGAGCATTTTTGTGAGTTTTTAATCAACTGCAATTTGACAAGTAGCTTCCCCCCCCGAAACTGAGCAAGCAGGCATATCCTGGATTAGTATTAAAATACTGGCAGGGCATGTTTGGCACAGAGGAGAAAAACCTAGATGTGGTTTACCAAGAGTAATCTGAAATGTATTTGAACAGATACAGTAAATGTATAGTCCCTGGAAACTTTCAAACCATCTAATCACTCCCACATCTGTCTCTCTCAAACACTTGCCTACGTGAACTGAGTTCATTGAAACTACCCAACCTGCATATACCAGTTGCTTGTCTGGGTAGTTTCCACATTACCAAAGATTCACAGTCAGGTTACTTACAATTCACTTCAGTTTTGTGAAGTAAAATTAATAAAACTAATAAATATCCTTTTTAAAGCAACTTAATCTGTGCTTATCCTCCCAAAATCTCCATAGGGAGCTAAAACAGTGTTAGGATTTCCTTCTTATTAGGAAAGAGAGTATCTCAGTGGCTGGTCTTATCGAGGCCATAGGCAAAGGTGGCATTTCATGGGGTGAGAACTGAGGTTATCAGTCCTGCGTCTGCCTGTTCATCACACCACTTCAGTTAAAAATGAATTATTAACACCTCCATCAAGTTGAAGAGTATCCATTTTCCAGACAGGTTGTTACAGACCCTCCTGCTCAGAGGCATGATAGAAACTGTCAAAACCAAATCCAAACAAATAAAAACCCCACTTTTCAGGTTCAGATGTTTAAATGGGCTCCAGGCAAACACATGACATGCAAAGATTATTAAAAGACATTTATTTTTTTCATTATATTACGTGGTTGTTAGTTGAAGACCAAAAGATGTCTCTTCATTCTTTATTGAATCCCTAATTTCATGAAGGATAATAACCCAAGGGGAAAAAAAGACTCCATTCTCTACAGCTTCCTAATAATAGCTGTGGTTATTACACAAGGTTAGCATACAGAGACCACAAAATCATTTTGTAGGGCTGTGTTAATCTATGTTCTGTAAAATGAGAACTCTTCCAATGACTTGGCATTTGCTTCTTAATTCTATTTTTTTTTCATTCCTGTAGGACAAAACTTTGTTCCATCCGGTAAGCAGCAGCTGCATAGATTGCAACCCAGCAGAGAAGAAGATTTTCATGAACAGATGTGATCCTTTATCTGAAACTCAACAGTGGATTTTTGAACATATTAATATGACTGTTTTAGAAAAATTTAACAGCAAGGCCAGTTCCTAGAAAGAAAAAAAAGAAAAAATGAACACACCTAATTACATACAGACTGCAGACTACATTTTTGCCAGCATCTGGGTCGAAGGAGTCAGGAATTAAGTTTCCTAGATCCAGGAAATCTGTTCTGAGGATTAAGAAAATGCCACAGCAAGAGCCAGCAGGCTGTCCTTGTGGATGTACAGTATCTGAAGAACTTGGCCAAGAGCCTCACCGGATGCTGCTGAGAACTTCAGGCTGAAAATTCCCTTGCTGGTCAAGGGAAAAACTTTGTTTAAAAACTGTTTAAAAGTACTCCAAGTTAATAAAGTAAAACAAAACTCTAGAGTTTCTCAGGTCAAATCCTGCTGTAGTGAGTAGCTCAGAACAGATGCTATAATTTGGGATGGGTGTATGGTGTGCATGATGGCTACAGGAACCTGAAGAAATCCCAGGTTTTAGAACTAAATATGCTGGTAGAAGAATAATGATGTACCAGCACTCCCTAGACAAGATATATGCTCTTTGACATTCTCTTAATAAAAGGTTGGGTTAAGCAGGTTTAACCCTCAAAACTGCTGCAATTACTTTTAAATACCTCCCTTTTACATTCCATTCATTACCAAAATAGGAATGGTAGAAATCTTAGGGTCTAGAATTACACTGTAGTGAAGCATGAAATAAACTGTAAGGTTTTGCCATCACATTTCCCCCCTTCAGGAAAAAAAAGTAAAGCAATCAAATTTCTATACAAGATATATTTAGCAATTGTGATTCAAATCCCATTGTCACACAAGGTGAGATTTTTTTTTAGTGACAAATATAACAGCAGCAGCTGCAGCATACTGGAAGGCTTGTAGACTAGCTATCTTTTCTAAAGGTAGAATCCTTAACAAAATATAATTTAAACTGAAAATAGGCTGGGAAGAAAAACACATCAGGAGAGCAGGAAATAATTGCATACTGCATGCTGAACTAGGTTAGTCAAATTAACATTGGTACACTGCCATGACCTAAAAGCGTGTTGACTCCCTGCAGTGCAGCTTAAAAGATCTTGCAGAGATCTTGCAGTGCTCTTGACAGATAGGAGTGGAAAGAAAAATTGACATGGAACTAGTTGGGTGGTTTCAGAGTTTTTGAAATCCGTGATGGGAATCACATGAACTTTCCAGAGTTGGCAAGTGAATAGTATCGTAGATCTCACATGATGGAGGAAACAAGAAGTGCAAACAAGTTAAATGTTACAATATTTTGGTACTTTAGGCACAGGCACAATTCAGGGTAAGACAGACTTCTGTCACACTGATGATCATTATGGCCCATGGTGTCCCTCAGACCCATCAAGCTGTTGGCATGAGAGGCCTCTAAAACTTGTTTGGTTGGCCTATGGTTCTTCTCAGAAGAGGTCAGTTAATACTGATGTGTGGAACATAATTGATAGGTTTGGGATTTTTCAAGGTAAGAGCAAGTATAAGTTTATAGCAAGTAAGTACATGGCCTGCTTTTACTTGAAAGATGAATTTACAGATGAAAGCACCATAAATGCAGATAGATCACATCCTTTAAGAGGTGGCTGTAACAGTGCTTTCAGGTTCCAAAAATATCATATGTAATTAAGTTGCTTATTCTGATTGCTGGAGAGGTGGCTGACTAACCAAAATACTGATGTGCAATCTACCCTGTTTTGAGGGAGTAGGGTGACTCTGTTTTGTTTATTGCTCCTTAAGCTGTGTTTATGCACAAAGAGCATTGATTGCATCCAGAGGATGGTACTAGTGCCAATAACTATGTGCTATTTTATGGCAGCACCTTGTAGTTGTAGAGTAAGACCCAAAACTATAGGTCATAGGAACTTTTTAGGAGGGGAATGAGATCCTGTAGCACTCAGGGTGCATGCACTTGGAAAATTGTGAAATGCATCCATACACTGAGCAATTGCTGCAAGTTAGCAAAGAGATCTTTCAAATACTCTGAAAGAAATGAGTCTGTAGAGTTAGACTTCTGATTTTATGATTTTAAAATAAGTGAGCTTGTTTAAGTACTGTTTAAATTTAATTTGAAGATATAGTGCACTCAGGAACAGAAGCAGTAAGGCTACTGTATAAGGATACTTCAGATTTGTTTAGCTATCAGTACACAGAACCAGACTAGCTACTGCAGACTGTCAGCCTTCCCAGGTGCAGCATCATTTATTTGCAGCCTGAACATGAGGAAAGAGGGTTTGGAAAAAGAAGAAAATGGCTGCCTAAAATGTAAATGAAGCCCTCAAGCTGCTGATTGTAAGTGGCCCCAAACTGTCAAGAGTCCTGGAAACAATGCTGTATGCCCAAAATAGAGAGGCAAAGGAGAATTGCTAAACCAGCTAAGCAGTTTATGTTACGCACAGTTTGGTAGGGTTCTATCATTCAGCGTCTCGCTGCATCTCAGTGGTCTGATTCTGAAATGTCTAATGGGAACTAGGCAGCAATGTTGGGGCAAAGAACTTCTATGCCTTTTACAACCCTCATGGAGTAATATTGCGCAGCATCTTGCACTGCCAAAGGAAACCTTCCCCTCACTCGTAGCTGGACACTAATAGTAAGCTGTAGCAGTCCTTGTCAGAAAACAATCCACATAACTAATATTCAGATGTTCTAGGGGAAAAAATGTGATCTACATAATGTTTTCAGGTTTTATAGACAAAATAATAATAAAAATATATTGGAGTTTGTTGTGAGTCAGCAGTGAGCAACTGTTGATCAGTCCAGAAATATAAAGGTTAAATGAAGGTCCATATCATGAGGAAAGTTCAATAAGAACTTGCTACAGTGCAGCATAGAAACACACGCACGCACACACATATGTGTGTCTGTATATATACCTATGTCTGTGTGACCAGTGGCAAGAGGCAGCTGAAGGAGAGATTGTTTTCGCTTCATGGGCTGATCTTTCAAATATTTAGTATAACCAGAACTGCACAGAAAAAAATTATAGACACATTAGACTAATAGTGAAGACAGTTATCTCACTGTTTTCACCTTAAGCAAATTACTCTTTTTTTAAAAACTGAGACAAAATAAAGCTAGCATGCAGCTTCACCACAGACCAGTTGTAATCCTCCTCCCATGGGTAGAAGGTTGCCCTAAGGACAGAGTGTTTCAGAGCTGTGCTCCTGTAACATTTGGGATGATGGATTTGCAAAATGGTTATGACTTGCTAAGCACAGGGCTCCTTCAACAGCAAGTTTAATTAATAATAAATGATCACCCTTACCTCTCAGTTAAATTCTGTCTTTGACGTTCTCCGAAGCTTTCCACTGATAACAGTATTTCATGCCTAATTTAGCATTCAGAATTTGTCTTCCTACAACCATATCTTTTCCACCCAACAAACATCTGAACAACTTGATAGGATGGACAGGCTTTAATATACATTTCTTCAAAAGACTATGAAGTTTCTTCACAGAATTTTTTTTTTTAAATACCAGATAGTTCTGAACATATTTTGAATCTAGTGCACAGGTAGCATTAACTGATGGGAGCTCATCATTTCAGCGAAGCTATACTAATCTGCCCCAACTGGTGACTTGCTTCAGTTTTTTCAGTTAATTATTTTATATCTGAGAGGTCTTTAATCAACATGCCTGAAAAGCAGATCTTTGTATCTTAAGAGTTCGTCAGCACCTACCGTAAACTTTTTTCCATTTAAGGTTATCTGACTCTGGGTTTTTTTGGTTTTGTTTTTTTTTTTTTTTTGTGGCCAGAAAACTACTCCTAAGGAGAGAGCAATGGAAAAGCTGGAATAAACCCCAAGTGTAGCTAAAACTCTAAACTTACATGTGTTTCCCTGCATCTGTTCCAGAATCTAAACTAAACAGAAGCCTTGGAGGAGAGGGCTTAAACGAGAGAGGAGCAGGGAAACAAAGCATTTCACATGTTGGAGAGCAGCCTTGTTGCAGGCACATGACAAGACTTCACTCTGGGCACAGTTTATTTCAGAAAAATGAGATGGCTTTAAACAAATGTTTCTGCAACAGTATGGATATTTTAATGATATAATGCATACTTCCTGGGTGTTACAAGTTTACGAATAAATGGTCTGTAGCTGCTGAACTAGGTCTTCCTCATGATAAAGATAGACTGAGCTTGAAAGGAAGCTGACAAGCACTTAACAACCTTTGATTACTGGCAATTTACCAGGCATCAATGTCTCCATGAACTCAGTGAAATTGGATGCCATAGAGATCATAGAAGAAACATATATAAATAGGTTAACCAAATTGAACTGATGGGTTGCACCTCTGTAAGAGTGGATGTCACCTTTGTTTAAAAAAAAAAAGTCATTATAATCAAAATTCATTTGCATTTTTACTGATAACTTCTGCAGGGGATTGAGTGAGTGTGACACTTTTAACCTACGCAGACAGATTGGGGATGAAGCATTTTAGGAAGGCAGTATTGGGAGGCTTTCAATGTGGCTTGCACGAGGGGTGTATCTATTTTCTGTTTAAAGAGCATCAATCATTAATGCTGTTAGCCCAGCATTTTTCAGAAGAGCACAAGATGTACATTTAAAAGAGAACATGATAATGGTTTTATTTTTTTGTTTTTTTCAATCCATTAAGGTTCTTAGGGAAACCATTTCAAAACTCTTGAAAACAAATAAAGTGATCAAAAGTAGGTTTTTTATAGCTGGTATTAGTATTATGAAGTTCATTAATTCATTTGTTTAACCTCCTTCCAAATCTGTTCTATATATCCTCTTAGAAAGAGCACAAGGGTCCAAGAGTGCTTTTACCTAACATTTTGAGGATCTTGCCCTGTCTGAAAGTTTTGAAAGACCTTCAATAAATTAGCAAGTATAAGCCAAAAGGTAATGAAAAACCCCAAGGAAAAATACCAGGCTATTATGTGTAGTGTACCAAGAGATTTTTACTAAACTTATTGTTTTAAAATAGTATCCATTGACTGAAAAAATTTAGATTAATAAGTAATGTAGTTTAGTAAATCTTTAGTGCTTTCTATTTAAGATTTTTACTCTGAAGAAAAGCTAAACAGTGGGGAAAAAATGCTCTAAAAACTATCTAAGAAACTTGTGTAAAAGCAAACAAGGAGAAAGTTTAGCTAGAGATGATCAGAAAAATGCATCATATTTCCCAACTTCAGCAGCATTCAGAAAATACACTTGCTCTGTGCAGTGGCTTTCTATCCTTTCAGTGTATCATTAATATCAGTGGTACTACTCCTGAGGCAGGACTTCTGCAAATGATGTGCCATCATTTGGCACAGTAGATGGAGAGCAAGGTGCGAGCGGAAAAAAAATTACTTTCTAGGAACGGTGCCTGAAAAAAATTGCATTCAAACATTGCAGTCTGGTATGCCTTAAGAGTCTTAGTTCTTTATAAGGTTCCCGATATCTTAGTATTTTTGTCTTTTTTACAGGACCTGGTAGTGCAGTAGGTGCTTCAGTGGGCCTTATGAAAACAATACAGACAACAGGCACAAAGAGGACATGGGTTAAAACAATAAGAATTTGTGGTTACCTAAAGGTGTCATGTCCACAGCACTGTCAAGCAGGTTAATTATACACAAAGAGAAGTTTGTTTCTTTTGTGTGGCCACTGTGGTAGATGCCCAGCTTCACAGAATATATGAATGAGAAGGAGGGCCGGCAAGAAAGCTCATCGTCAGCGGAAGATGTACAAAAAGTCACAATGAGCCATTTTAGAGAAGCAGATGAATAGGGCGTTGAGACGGGTATCACGGACAGTGTAAGGGACGTGAGGAGGGTTGCAATAAGGCAAGTCTGGTAAGTGGTACTATCTAAAAGACATTAAGACATAGGAAAGGAAAACTTGGTCCTCTTTAACCTTAGCCCTCATTAACCTTGGCAGTATCCTTAATGCTTTGTCAAAGTATTAGTTGATTTAATTAAGTTAATCCTTCACCTTTCCCAGTAAATGATTGAAGCTGGAAGGAATCGCAGCCCAAGCAAATTTCTGTTGATCAGTGTGGAGCATCTAATTGGCACAAAACACCACTAGGCACAGTTTAGTCAAAAACCCCAACTGGCACCAGAACTAAAAATGATATTATCATCCTGAAAGATCTGTAGGCCTCTGGCATCTCTCTGTGAGAAAAAAAAAAAAAAGTTTCACTTGCCTAAAGGAGTGATTGATGGTAATGATCCTAGATTAAGAAGATCAGGAATCATGAGCTTCCGAGGGGGTGAAAGGCCAAATGGTGAGATTAGGAGTTGGCAGTTTAATTGAGAAAGGAAGGAGGAAATAGGTGGTAAAAGGGAAGAAGCAGGAATCAGGTTTAATTCTGGATATGAAGGGAGTATGACCTGAAAAGGTCAGCTGCTGGTAATTTTGGATACCTCTTCATAGCAGGGCTTGCATGTTTATTTCCATCACAAATATACAGGAATTGAGAGGCAATCAGTTCCATCCCCTCCTACAAAGGACTTAAATTTAGAATAAAGAGAACTGCATGATCTGAAATGCATTGATTGTGAAATACATGAGTGCAACTAGAGCAAAGCTTTGCTGGACACCAAGCCAGTGCTGAGTTTTCCAAGGTATGTATGTGCGTTCCTGAGGCTACTTTATGGATAGTGTATAGAAGCAGAACATTATGGTCACTGTTTTACCTCAGATTAATATTTCTCTGCATCTCAGGCTTTTTTGAAAGAGGAAGAGTGTTTAGCTAAATTTTCCAGGAAATGTCAACCCAGATCAGTACAAAGTAGCTCTGCCTACTCCCTATGTGGATGAAGACGGCTCATGTTTCTCTTCAGATATCACATACAGCTCTTAAAAAAAGAACAGTGTGGCTCTGTTTTCATGACTCCTTGCAGCATTCACCTCTTTTTACCCATTTTGGTTATTTTCTTTTTTCTTTTTCCTGTTTGGTGTTTCTTCCTTTTTGCTGGCTCCCCATCTGCAGGATTCTGCCAGATGATGGTCCTCTTTCTTCCCTCCTTTCTGGTTTGTGCTGAGAGGTGTTTCTGCTGTTGCAGATGCCTTCCTCAAAATAAGAGTGAAAGCTGCTTTGATCTTGACTTGGCAGAGCCACAAGCCCTTCTGCCTCGGGTACTTCCCTTGCTGCAGCTTGTGCTAGCAGAGGGGTGGGGAGAAGAAAGGCACCTGAGGAGAAGGGAGACGTTCTGTCCATATGTGTCAGTCTCGCTACAGATTTTGTCCGTGGAAGAGTTATAGCTCATAGCACTGACAGAAAAACATACATCTTTGAGGGAGAAAATTGCATTGGTGATCTACTTTCTCACCCATCTTCAAAATCAGGTGCTACCCAGAGAGGACAGTATGTAAGACCAGAGGCATCTTATTCAGTGGATATACTTCTTACAGATGTTTAGAAGTAGCTGAATTTAAGCTTGGCAAGCAGGTTTTAACTTGTGATTATCCTTATTGAATTAATGTAGATACAAGAAACTGAGTTAGAATTATATTAAAATGTGGTTTGTATAAGCCAGCAAGGGGTTATAACAAGTTCAGCTGAAGGTGTTATTTCAAATCTGAAATGGTTGTGTAATCTCTGCTGAATGCATGATACAGGGTAACCTCTAGTCAAGCTCCAGAGAGTCAGAAGGGCTTTCCCCAAAGAGAGAGAGATTATCTAACATGCAGCAGCTTTTGCTTTCAGCTGTACAGGCCTCCAGTTTCTTCCCCAGTATGTCAGCAAAGTTACTATTTGTAAAAAGATGTCCCTATGATTCTCATTATCAAAGCTGCATTTGCAGAGATGGCAGTAAAACATCACCCTCACTTTCCCATTAGCAGAGAACCCTTTCATTTGTTTTTTGTTTGTTTTTATACACCCCCAGAGTCATTTATTTGTAACCAGAACACATGGATAGAAGTTGTACCTTGACCCTTCCTTAAATGAGTTCCTAGGAAATCGGAGTACCAGTGTGATGGCAGTACAAATGCACTGTTAAAAGGATTGTCAGCCAAGGAAGAGGGATTTCATACAGAAGAAAAATAAACCCTCCTAAAGTTTGTTTTCCTTTATTCCTGTCATATCAGCCTCCAAATTACAGCTCCTGCTCTACATTGTAACATTTCATGATAATCTACACCTGGAAGGATAATGATGCTTCATCAGGGCTCTGCTGCCAGTTTTCCATGCAAATCTGCACTGTGGCTACGTAAACCTGTTCTTTGGGGTTGGGGATCATTCTCCACCATTGCTGCCCCTGCAGGGAGCACATTCCTTCTGGCTTTGGCCTGACCTGCAGTTTTCCACCTCAAACTCTGTTGGCCAAAGTAGCTCAGTATTGCCCAGCTCTCCAGATGATGCCATCCATTGCACATGTCATAATGCTTCAGTCCACATAAACACACACACAGTTTACCAAGCATTAAGTGGCAAAATAGAAATTTTTGGTCCCTTCTGAGCCTCCGAGATGCTTGTATGTACCAACTAGCCTTTCTGATGGTCAGAGTGTTTTCCAGGCATCTCTGTGAATGAACACCCTTTCCTGCAGGTATCCTGCAAAATACCCATTTCTCTCACTTTTCTGAGAGTCTGGAATTACAGCCTTCACTCACTCTTAAACAACAGTCAGGACAAAACATTCCCTGGCAATTCAACTATTACAAACTATTTTTAAAGGGCCAAGAAGAGCTGGAGACAATTTTGTGTAATCCCTATCCAATGTGCTAGTAGGCAAGGCAGCTAGTGATGAGCTGGGCTGACAGGCGGCTAGTAGAGGTCAATCAACAAGTAAGATGGAGTTGCCTAATTTTCTGGGAATCAAGGTCAAATTCTTTGTAATTTAGGAAATATAGCTCTCTGATAAAATGGGGAAAATATTTTCAGGTGTGTGCATTTGAAGTATTATACAATAGACTACAATTAGTAATATATACATTATAATAAGTAAAATGAAAACATGCACTTCTGTGCTGACTAGTCTGAGATAGTTGGCTGAGATGTTATTAAACAACAGCTGTAGAAGCTTTGACCAACTTACTGATGCATTAAAATAATGTTTTCAAGACATGCTTAAAGGATTTACAGAGAGCACATGCCTGTAAATTACTAGACTGTAATTAAGAAGCTGAACTATGGAATAAAAATTGTACACCTGTCCTATTTTATATTTGGATGTATTACATTACAGAATACAAAGTAAAAGATTGCTGAAGTAGTTCAAAAAAAATTACCATGATCTGAATGAATAAATACCTCTCAGAAGCTACAGCATTAATGTTTCTATTTGTTGTGCATCTGCTGCCGCTTCAATACCCAGCTGTGTTGGGTGGGTGAAGGACCGGACAAGCCCAACCAGCTGCAGGGCTGCCCGGGGCTGTACGGCTGCTCGCCATTCCCACAGCCCTGGCCACACTGGCTGTGTAATACCAACAGAAAGAGAAACCAAAGTCGTCTTCTCCAACGAAGAGCACTCTTAGCTCTGGCAATACTGTAAATTGTACCTTGAATGGCCACTTACATAAAAGGCAAATACAGAAGTGAGGACAAATCAGTCGTACACACATAACAGTCCTCAAGTGACAACTAAGGAAGCATTGAGAAAGTCAGTGAGGACTTGATTCTAGTAAAAAGTCATGTTAAGTAAAAACTTATTTGTCCCCCTTCCACATCAGAAAAAAACCACCCAACCTAGAAATTCCCAGTGCCACTGGTTCTTCTTCTACCTACAACTGGTAAGATATAAAATACATCATCTTCCTAAACAGGATTAGCCTACTGAAAGTGGGTACCCACACTGCAGAAGTTTAGGAGTCATATAGGGGACCAGTAAGAGCCAATCAATCATCTTCAAAGACTAGGGAAGGAAGAGTTGCTTATTACCTATTATTTTATTTAAATTTAAAGGAATGGTTTTTTTTATTTGCATCTCTTTACTTTAAGCCCTATAATTTAATTTAATACACTTCAGTTCTTCTGTGCTGTACCTCTACCCTAAACCTTTCTAATCTAAATTAGTTGGTTAAATTCGTCCTTGACATGCACTGCATATGGCAGAGTTGTGGTAGGACTTAACTGGACACAATCTGTTTTTTATTTATTCAGGCAGCTTTCTGAGGGACCAGTTAAAGTGAACATTGCTTCTGAAGACCTCTGAATGTCAAAAGTAGCAAAGATAAGAAAACTATAAGCATGCACTGAAAATACATGACCATTCCTCGTCTAGAGAGCTTAAAAGGGTGCTGTAGTCAAATGCAAGCTGAAGACATCCCCAACTGAAAAAAAAAAAAAAAAGAACTGTTATTTTCTACCTAAACTGTTTGGGACTAATTCCTTACAGGCAGTTCTACTGAATAAACCTTGGTAACTACCTTTCCAGAATTATGATAAACTGAAATGGTGATTATAACAACACAACAAAATACAAGTGAGGGGGACTTTACAAATAACAACTATTAAGTCCCTATGAGGCTGGAGTCATTAATGTTACAGGCACTACCCTTGGCAAGGGAACAACTAGGAGCAAAGAAAAATTATTATTAAAAGAACAATAAAGTGCTTTAGATACATCAAAAACAATTAGGCATTCGCTTTAACATAGCCTAAAGTTAAACATAGTAAAACAACAGACAGTTCTCCCATTTGCATCTTTTAAAGTTCACAGGCTGGGAAAAGCACTATGTGCAAAGAAACCAGAGAGCCGTATGTGAATTGTGTCTCAATTATCTAATTACCCTTGATAACATCAGGTGCAAACCTTCAAGGAAAAAGCTTTAAAGAGCTTTTGCAGGTAAGGACATATTGGGAAAGTAGTAAGACTTGAAGCAGGGAGAAAAGAAAGGAGAAGGGACTGCAGCTGGTTCTGGAATGAGTGGTATGACCCTGATTGCAGGGACAAGTGATGGAGAGGGGTTACGTAGCAGTTACTGGTGCACGCTTACCAACTCAGAATGCAGCGTTTCAGCATGGGAAGAGGGATAAGGAGGCTGAGCAGGTTTCTGCTTTGACTCTTCTTTTACTTCAGGGTTGAGATGTTGCCACATGTATTCCTGCTGCTCTGGAAGCAGAGGAGCATCCAAGCTTGGCTCCTACCTCCTCGCCTCCTCTGTGATGCCTGTGGATGGGGAAGGGTGAGGGCAGTTTGTGATCCTCCTGGATGGGCAGCTCCTGTGCAGGAGGGAGACTGCTCCGACAGAGGAGTCCGCAGCAGCTACAAGATCTCAGCCTTCAGGTGCAGCTCCGTGTTGGCAGCAGCTGTTTGGAAGCACCTGCAGAGTGCAGCTGCCCATGGCCTGGAGTTCCTGTGACACCACCAGCTTGTGCATTAGCTGCCTGTTAGCTCAGCGGTGGCACTTGCATCCCTGCTTCTCTGACTGGTAATTCCCGGCACCAGCCGGAGACATGTTGCCTGTCTGCACAACTGGTAATGCTACAAGCTCTGGTCAACAAACTGCCCCAGCTGGGTGGGAAGGAGACACATTTGTGCACTCCTAGTTAGCAGAAGGGTCTCCCCCTTGGTTTTGAAGGGGGACTGTAGTGGATTTTTCAACCAGAGGCCTTGGTGAGTGGATGCAGAAGAGGGTGTCTGGTAGGGTGTTTGTGTTTGGATTATTCCAATTAATTCTTTTTTTGGCTTTTGAGATGAGGGGAAAAATATCAGGATTTTTTTCTTTAATATTTTTTTTTCCTCTGCCACTAAGTGATTCTTAAGTGACATTCACCACTGTCTTAAACATGTTTCCTGATTTAGAACTAATAAGCTTCTAATTTAAGGAAATGCTAGAGTAAACTTCCATTCTGGCAGGGGGGAGCAAAACTGACAAGTAGAAGGAAGCTCTCGGCAGGCACATAGACAAGCAGGAAGAGCTGAGAAAGCACAGCCAGGGGACTAAGCCCAGCAGTAGTACCTGCAAGCTAACTCACAGCCCTTTGCCAAAGAGCTTGGCTCAGTAGCTACTGCCTGGACTAGACAAAAAGATGGTCACTCTATCAGGATTACTTGGTTATCCTCACCCCCCCAGTGCTTCCCAGAGCCCAGACTGAAAGCATGAAGACAGTCACCCATGGGCCTCCCCCTGAAGTGCCTCTTCAGGCCACCCCACAGGGTCCCAGGTGACCCAGGAGGGTCCATGCTGGCACCAGCGCAGGAGACTGTGGTCAGGGGGAACTGCTGTCACCTGAGCAGCCCCGTACCTCCCAGCTCCTCACCAACCCCACAGAGCAACAGACCATACCAAAGGTTATATGAAGCCTTTACAGATGCACACTTAGGGTTTTTTTGAGCTGTTTTGCTTCAGTGGCTCCTGTTTGTGCCTCCTGATTAGTGACCAGCTGTGGCTCCACCATTTTCATGCCAAGAAACCTGCATTTGCAGCCTTCTTAGAAGATATGACCCTGACTCTTCAAGCACTGGAAGACGCAACTGAAAGGAGACCGCACCAATGCAAAATCAGGTCAGTGACTAAACTATTTGATGTTGGCAAGTCAAGTGTCAGTACCGTAAGGGAGCTCATGAAGTCATTTGCAGTTCTCGCTTAGACCTGATAGCAAGAACTGTCTACTTAACTGTTTCTGAAATAGCAGCTGGGATGGGGAGGGAAAGGTGGGGATGCAAAATTGCCACGTGGTCCACCAAGAATGCAGATGGGTTTGCTACTAAGAGCTTATGAATGTGGCGCCAACAAGGGACGCCAGCCGATTGGCACACTGGCACTCTGTCTTGGATAACCATGGACATAGGACTATAAAAATCCACGGCAAGCTGCGTTTCCTGGTTTCAGTTTATTTCGCTAAACAGCATGCCACAAAATTAAGACCTGTGCCTCTGCCCTTTTAGGAGCTCTAACCTGCTTTTCAAGGCTCTAGCTCAAGAAACTACAGCCTGCCCTATCTGCTCGCTGGCCGCTTGGCACGGGTGATGGTGCAATGTGCGCCTTGCTGAGCAAAGGTAATGTGGCATTGCTTCCCATCCCACCTGGCTGTCAGCATGCCCATGTGTCGCTGCAGTGCTTGTTGCCATTTCTGCTAAGATAAGGAGAAGACACTTTTTTTCCAGTACAGGCAATACCAGCAGTCTCTTAGGCTGATAGGCAACATAGCATGCCCTAGGTAAGCTACGGGATGGAAAAAGGGTAGCTTTACATGTATGTTACCTGGCAGAATATCTAGCAAAACATGATGCTGTGTGGCAGGCTGGCAAACATTTCTCAAGCATTTTTTTCTGTGTAATTAGAAGAGAGTTTAGTACTTTGTTAAAAGCTTTGAGTACAAAATCCTGCCTCTTCCCTCTTTCTGACATACCTTTTGCACTAAGAAATGCAAAGTACTAGAAGAGCACATGTTGGTTCAGGAGCTACCACATTCCAACTTCCAGTAAATGAAAATCAAAACCCTTTGTGCTAGCTACTTTTGGTATAGGGGATGTTGCTGAGCTTTTGTTCCATGCAAAAAATCTTTCTCTTGCATCAGTCTTTCATCTGACCCATTACTGAAATAATCTTCAGCTAGCTTACTCTTAAAAGGCTGAAGTTGTGGTGATGCTCAGGACAGACTTGTCAATGCATGTGTGATGAAATTAAGGGAAGTCTAGCCACGAATAAGGTCTATAACATGTTCAGTTCCCCTGAGAGCTTACATCAAAGTAAACCTAGAGTTAAATATTTCCCTTTTAAAGTGCATGTTTGAAGCAAGGTGAACTAAACTTTTTTCTATTATTTGCCTGTCACAATATTCTTTACTTGGTGTCTGAGCACAGTGGTTGGCATATGCAAATATTGCAGCTCATTTTTTAAAAAAGCATAAGTGTTATATCAGTAATAAAGAAAACAATTTGCATTTCAAATGAAGAGACAACAGTATATCACAAAATATTTACTCTACTGGAAGAGCAGCAATTTACAGATAATTTAACAGCAGTTTAAGACTTTTTTTTTTTTGTCAGTATGTGTATATACTTAAAGCTTAGAGCTTTGTTTTTAACTAAGGTTTTCATTTGTGTGCTAAGTAATTTTCTTTAAGTAAAAGAATTAGATTTTGACCGGCTGGTACCTTTGAATTTATATTCTTCCAAAAACAGTAATGATTTAGATATGAGTTTTTGTAGCATGTGGCATGTAAGGCATGGCTAGCATCTTGTGGAGTTTCTCAGATTTATTTTTTTTTTTAATAGCACGTAGTCTTTATTTGCTTTTCTGGAGAGAGTGAACATAAGCTCGTAAGTGTTCTCCTTTCAAGCAAGGTAGGAAACCTCTTTGCCTTTGTAAGTTTAGTGGTCTTAGACCATTCACAGAACAGGAATGTTTTTACTGAGAATGGTTCTTAGTCCTTCTCTTTCTTTCTGGCTCTCAAAAGAAAAAAAAAAAATCACAATCTCATTGATTGGCTGGAGGAAAAAACTCTCTACAGCATCTATTTTTCCAAAGATCATGTAGAGGTAATGACAAGAGAGGGGAGGAAGCGGCAGGGAGCAAGAAAGGATAGGAAGAGCCCAGTTAACCCATCGCGCTTGGGCAGACTCTTGCAGTCTCTTGGTCTGACTGTGTGGTGTGAGCAGAGTGAACTGGCACAAGGGAGTTTTGTACTGCTGTTGTTAGAGTGCATCTGGTCCCAAAACTGTACTGCAGGCCTCTCTTTGAGCTTTATTGATTGTAATGGCAGCAGCTGTGTGCAAGGACCAACTATGAACTTACTTGCATGGAAATGTTCCCATAAGCAAAGCCAAACCCCAGCGAAGGTACTTGGGCTTTGCAGTGCTGGACGGTTTGTGAATCTGACTGTGAACTGCAGCTGCTCACGTGGTGGGGGAAGGAGTCTGCTAGTGCTTAATGAAATACAGTTTACAAGGAGAGTACCTATTGGTGCCTGGTTTATTGCCAACAAGATGGAGCTCATGGGGCTGCTGCAACTCCCCTTGCAGGGTATGCCACCACCCACCGTGCTGAAGCACATGCTCTCAGGCCATGGTGAAGTTGATGAAGTATAGAAGAGCTCCCAAAATGCACCTTTGGAGGTACCAAATTCACAGAAAAGTAATTTGCTCTATAAGCCACATAGTTAGCTATCTGCAGCAGAGGATGCCGTGTCAGGTGTCAGATAACCCAGGCAGCATATATATAGATGTATAGAGAGATCTCCTTGCAATACCTGAAGGCTTTGCCTAATTGCTGACTTACTTGTGGCAGCGAAGCCTCAGAAGAAAGTCCCCAAACCTTTTGACTAGAGCAGGGGCCCTGGCTCCCACTGCCATAGCGACAGAAGTGCTCCTTGCTGAGAAAGCCAGCCAAGTCCAGAAAAGGTCACCAGAGACCTTTAGAAACCCCAGGAAGCTTTATCCTCAAAGAAAGAGGAAGAGGCACAAGTCTGAAGCTGGAAAGACAAAACGGTTTGCCAGTGGCAAGCATCCAAAATTTACCAGTTTACCTCATAAAGTATATTTTTAATGTGCTTGTATTGACTTCAGGGCTATTTGAGCTCTCAGCAGGTTTTGGGGGGAGTGGAGGGTGATAGGGCTTGGGGACTGAAGATGGGAAGATTGCATTTTTCTTTAGTTGTCATGGCTAGAAGTTATTCATGAAGCTGCAAGGACTGAGGCCTTGTGGGAAAAGCCCCAGAGTTGCAAAAGCTGGCATCAAAAAGGAGAAAAATATCTTTCCTTTGGTTTGTTTTCTGCACACTCCTGCTCCAGCTCTTGGCAGAGCAGATGTAAAACATGGCACGCTGCTTTTGGGGACACTGGTTACAGTACCAGGTCTGGGGTCATCAGAGACAGCTTAGTCCTACCACTTATGACAGGCTGAATTTGTGGGAACTGTTGGGTCCATTTACCGGGTCTGGGCAGGATTATCCTCTGGTTGGAAAGAATAATTTTTTTTAAGAAATTACGATTTTTTTGTGCACCCTATCATGTTCAAGTCTGTGTAAGACTGCAGGAGTTTACTCTTGCATGCCTAAAGCATTTGTGTAACACTTCCTTGAACCTGTATAAATTATGTCTGATAACTGTTTCAAGAAGAAAAGCATTTTTTTCCCCAAAAAAAGGTGTATTAAGGCTGCTGGGGTTAATGCAGGGAAGAGGCTGAATGCAGAGCAGCAAACGCAGCCTGGCTCACTGACCTGAAACGCTGCACTAGCCAAGGAACAAAAGGCTGACTCTGATCTCCCTCCCTTCGCCTCTCCTAAAGTGGCTATGCCAAGCAGCAAAATGAAGCAAAGACAGACACACACACACATACACCCCCCCATCCCTCTGTATTTAAAGAGAATCAACTGAAAGGTGCTGGATGGGAATGTGTATTGAGGACTCAGCCACATCCTGGGTACTGCAGGCTCCTCTATTCCCAGCATGTGCTAAGCAAGTAGGTGATTCTGATTGCAGGAAACCTTGTCTTCAAACCAAAAACACTTTAAAATACCTACAGAATATGCTTGGTGTTAAAGTTGTATTACTAAGAAGCTAAGGATTTTAAAAATAATTATAACAGCGTAGTTGTTACAAGGAAGAAATAGAGCATAAATAAGAATGAAGCCTTCTAAACACCTTAACATGTGGACTCAACAGTCTTAGCTTTTCTTTATGCTTTATCTTTCTACCTGTCATTCAGCTTTTCATGTCTATCTGTAATGCATGATATTTTTGTAACCCCAACATTTTTTAGGGTCTTCAAGAAGTCTTCCGCCAACAGTTTAATTTTTTTTTTCCTTCAGGGAACAGTTCAATCCAATCAGTGGGTATTGCCATCTTAATTATGGAAAAGCCAATATACTTACACAGCTTTGGGCAGTGTGAAGAACAGAGATGGCACAAGATTCATTACTTTGGCTCTCAAATGATGACTTAGGCATATGTGTAACTTCATGATAACAGGGTCATCATAAAGTCACTATCCCATAATCCCTAAGGAAAGGGGAGAGCAAATGAGGCCATGAGTGAAAACCTCTAAGTGTACTAGATAGGGGTTTTTTGGGGTTTTGGGTTTTTTTTCCTTCCTTCCTTCCTGGAGACTTGCATAGCATTCTTATTCTCCAACTATGTTTCAGTAGCTCACTATTAACAGAATCAGCTAGTTAGCCAAAAAGCTGCCAATGAGGCAAAAACTTGGAACTGAGGATGTGGTATATGGAAGAAGCAATAGAATAATATGCTTTGGGGGGATTCAGAGTGCTTCAGCACATGCTTTGATTAGCTCTGAAGAAAGCAGCAGGATGCGAGGCAGCTGAGTTGTGCCAGGGGAGGCAGGTGAGGGAGGGAAAGGAAGAAAAGGCACCAGCACGTGGCCGCACCCTGGCCCGCATCAGGGAGCGCTGGCCTTGGCTCTCAGCCGGATGGGTGTCCGGCAGCACCCGGCTGGTGGGGCAGTGCAGCGTTCCCTCGGGCACTGCGGGTATTCCAGGGCCAGCCGGTGCGATCGGCGAGGCCAACCCACCTTGCCTGGCACAGCCCGACAGCCGCCTGGCATGCCAGCCACCTGCACCCAGTGTCCCTGCCAAAGGGAACAAAGGCGATCTGCTTAATGCAAGCGGACCCAACCCAAATCACCAGGCCGGGCACACTGCAGGCAATAATTAGATGCTAGGCAGGCCTACTTGTCATGAAACTTGATGTGAAATAATAATACAAAGTGTAACAGGCTGTGAAATGTCAGGAACAATTGTGGCAACCAAGCCAGCCTGCAAAACCTGGCCATTTTAGAGTAACGCTTTAGGGATTGTTAACTTGAAAAACATGGCATGTGAGTCTACCATTCTGGATCGGACCAAAACTTTACGTAAGATATCTGCATGTTACTGCCACTTACACTTAAGATAGCTACAAGTTGCTGCCACGTATTGATGGAAATGTTGGTCAGGCAAAGAAAGAGAATGAGTAGCCTGTTAAAGGAATGCGTAATGCAAATATTTTATGTATACAAATGCTAGGTGCAGACTGGACGCAAAGGGGACAAACCCTGCGGCGCATAGCAGCTGCTGCTGAGGCTGACACACCCTTAGGTTGTAAAGTTGCGTGTTAAGGGTAGATGTTCACAAGCTCCTCAAGCACAGCATGTAACCTGGAAGAGAAAAAGGTAACTGTGCTGTAAAGGTTGCATGCTCTGAGCAGTGTTTACAAGCCAGCAGCACAAAGAAACTGATTTTTTGAAAATCTTTTAACTCTAAAGAGTAAATCTTTAAAGCAGCGCAAGGGCTTCATGCGCACAAATCTCATTATTCTGAAAGCTGCTTAGAAACTTTAGCCCTTAGAGTCAACATACCACAATGCATTCAGAAGTACAATTTCAAAGAGTTACAAATGCTTCTAACAATTAGCTAATTTTTTTTTTAAAAGGGGGGGGGAGAAAATATAGGATTTAAAAGGATTTAAAAGGAAAGAATTACAGAGGGGTTATATGTTAAGAAGGAGGTAATTGAAAGGGATTGAGAGGGGTACAGTAGGAAGTGGATGTGCTTAAGGCATTTGCAGGATTAGTTGAAGAAAAGTCTGGTAAAACTGGAAGTAGGAAGCCAAATCCTGGGACAAATTAATATAGTTTCTTTGATGTATTTGGAGCTGCATGATTTATACATACTCAGCATCTGGCTTGAGGACCTTAAGAATGATTGCATAAAAATAGTGATGAAAGCTTATTAAAATACAAGCAGAAAAAGTAGTATATGGTATTTGATGCACAAAAGGTACTTATATTTTCAGAGATGAAACACCCAGTCAACCGTACTGAGTAGCTGCAGGTAGTTCAGCCTCAGGGGTCTTAGGGAATTAAGCAACTTAACAGTAATGAAAGCAGTGACTTGCTACGCAAGCTGGTTTATTGAAAACAAAAATTGTCACAGGATTTATTACTGCTTTAGAGATCAACTATGAGTTTGAAACTCATTTTCAAATGTGTCCTCAAAGAAGCAGGATAATATGAATGTT
>JANZLQ010000056.1:1317736-1329218 GCA_026212715.1 Elanus axillaris | reverse complement strand
GGGCAGTTGGAGGTATGAGGAAAGCTCTGGCATGCAAACGATACTGACTCTAATTAGTGCAGATACACCTTCTGAAATTCCTGCAGGGGTTTTGTATCTATAGAAAACATACTGAAACTCCCAGGTAAGTGGGTTGTGTGTGCATGCTTGAGGTCTCAACTTCTTCCAGGATTAAGAGACTGTAAGTACGTGCACCGTCCTATAGGCTCTCTAGTAACAGACTGGACTAGTCTGTGCTAGGCACTGAGCAAATATGGGACAAAGATACACAACAGACAGTGTACAAAGCAAGAAGACAGCAGAGAAAGATAAATAAAGAGCTAAACCACGTCAGCATGACAGTACCCAAACTTTGTACTCCCTTGCTGAGCCCGCTAAGCTTCTAGGATCTTTTTGCATTTTGCATACTGAAATTTCAAAACCAGAAGGCAAGGGAATCTCTGTCGTGGTGTTAAGCAGACTCATTTCTAAGGTGACTTGTGTTTCATTTTCATTGTGTCAGTGAGCCAGTGCCATGTTCAGAGCACTGTCAGCGCTGAGGAAGAATAGACAATCACTGAGAGTTGCACGGTCATAAAAATAAACGCTGTCAGTGGGATACATAAAATAATGTATTGAATTTGAAACATGAGATCATAGGGGAATGAAGAAAAGCAGATGCATCTGCTAAGCATTTCTGGACAGATCAATTTACATAATGCTGTTCTTAAAGTATGCAACTTTATTTAAAAAGTCAGACAGGACAGTGCTTCAGATCTGGGATGACCAGCAATGGACAGCAGATCTTTATTATGTCAAAAGAAACAACAACAACAACAACTTTTTTACCTTGGTGCAAACCTCATCAGGGTGATCACCCCAAGGGTGCAAGTATTTAAGGACTTTGACTGTCAGATCTTCAACCATGAGAGCCATTTACTGAATGCATCTGCCTATTTGCCTTTTATACCAGGTCTCAGGATTCAGCAGCAGCAGACTGGTATCACCCTAAAGTGCTGGAGGCTTGTTTGATCACTGTGAGAAGCTTCTCCAGCACCTGCAAGTAGCAGGGAGAAGGCTGTGACACCAGAAGCTTTAAAAAGTTCTGGCTTTTTCTTAGTCTATGTAGTGAGCGTAGATGCTGATGCTGTCGCTGGTCCTCTCCATGCACTGTGGGGCAGGGTGAAACCCTTGCCATCGTTATGGAGATTGTTGTGATCAACTGAATGGAGAGAACCATGAAACTGTACCCAGATAATTGACCAGGAAACTGGAAATCCAGGTATCAAGGTTGGAGCCTGATGAGAAACTTATACTGTATAAAACAATCTTTTTTTTTTTTTTTTTTTTTTTGAGGGAGAGGAAAGAATGACAGCCTAACAAAAGGGCAGTAGCAGGAAAAGAAGGATTTGGTGAAAGCTTTGAATGATCAAAGAGGACACCGTTATCAGATGAAGCAATTTCTGGGAGGCATACAATGAATGATTTTAATTTTTCAACAACAATTCAAGTTGTGCAGCCACTCATAAAAACTTTAAAGCTCTTTCTAAGATAATTGTATGTATTTTACGTGTACTATATGCACTTACTCTTTCAGAGAGTATAAGTTATTGATCACCCCTCCCTAAGTTAATAGTGCATCTCTGTCTGGATTGCAAAGCAGTAACTACTTGTTTAATTAATCTTGTAGGTATTATGGGGAAAATTATGCCTAAGAGTCTAAAATGCAGATTCTTGAATGTAGGGAATTTTTAAGTTAATATGACTAATTCACATTTTGAATAACAACTTGTGTTTTTCTGCTGTGTACAGAGCAGTAACAGTCCAAGTTTAGTGCCTGTATAATCCACACAAATAACTCCCCACTGCAGTGCTCATCTATCTCTGTCTCATCAAGCTGATATCATGAAGACTATAGATAACTCCAACATCTGTAACTTTCACTAATAGTCTACAACCTGCTCAGCTACTTGAGGTTGATGAATTTGAGAGGCTGATTGGAAAAAAGTGGTGAAAATTTAATAATAGTGTAGTGGGCATTGTACGTGATGGGGAATGACGGCGTTACAGAGCGTTTTGGTGTCTTCATATTGCTACCACTACCAAACCACAATTCATACAGTGTTTGAACTGAGCGATGAAGCACAATAAGGGGTAACATCCTAAAGCAAACGGACAAATCTGCTATAATCTCTCAGTAACTGTGCTCTGTCCCACACCATCGAGCTTATTTTGGTATCTTAATTAATGCATAGCATCAGTAAGCCCATCACTGTTAGAAACACTTCGACAAATCTAATTCATACGTCAGCTCTGAATTGAGCTGCGTGACCAATATCCAGGCAGAGCCTACCTGCCTTCCTGCACGCTGTTGCCACGTGTCCTTGTAGGACACTGAGATACAACCAGAAATGTGGGCCACGAGGAAAAAAAAGTGAATCTCTCTCCTACAGCGAAGTCCAGTAGGGGACCTTGGTAGAAGAGCAATGTGCATTGTGACAGCTTACACTAATGTGGAGCATTATTAATGTCACATCACCGCCCTGTGTGCATTTTTTTACCTGTCAAAATGACATTATTTTATTACCTATCTGTGGATTCATCCTAAACCATTAAGCACAAGACAGTGGGATTTGGCACTTTCACAGCATTGGCTGTGGAATGTGATACACCTTTATGTACTTTTGCTGCAGGTGCACTCATCCTACATCTAAGAAAATCTGCTTTCCTGCTTCTCCTGTGAGCTAAAACACAAGACGACTTCTCAGACACAGTATGTAGATGTAAGGCACGTCAATTCAGCTACCAGCTGACCCACAACCGCACATTTGAAGGGCAGGTAAATCTTAACTCAGACAAAACTCACAGTTGATACTGATTTGCCTATTTCTCAAATGAAATGAAAAAAAAGTTTTCAATATGGATTTTTTTAATGTGTGTGGTATCAAGCATTTATGAATAGCATTTCCTGCTTTAGTAATCAACTCACACAGGGAAGGAAAACACATGGAAAATCTGCATCTTATTTACATTTGTTACATTGCATAATTCTGAAGGTGTAAGTAGAAGCATTTAAATGAGGGGTTTGACAACAGTGCTGTACCAAATACGGTGAAAATCCTTTTGATGTTTAATTAAAGGAGATTGTAAGGACATAATTTGAAAAGCTGAGGGTGGGGTTAAAAAACATACCTTGCCCACTGCAAAAATATCTGTGCTGTTCTTGGGCTACGTTTCAAGTGCATATTAATAGGTCTCCAATAACAGGTATTTCTTGTTCTGCAAGTAGTAAGTTGTCTTGTCATCTAGTACTTTACCATCAGGTACTAAAAAAAAAACCAAAAAACATCTGGCTTTGTGCATACTAGATGAATGCAAGCTTATAGAGCATTGATTTTAAAAGTCACAATACTTTCCCCTTAGAATGCAAACATGGTACTGCTTGAGACACCCAGCACCTTACATAATTGCATATAAATTTAGCATTGCTAATTAATGCTCCATTTATGGTACTGTGATTCTGTGCATCGCTATTGTGATACACAGAACGTGGATGCAGTGTATCCTTAATTCAATAAGTGTCTGGGTTATATTTTAGCGGCCACTAGTTGTGTATCCACTGCTCCACAGTGGCAGCTCATCTTGATTTAAGCACCTCCCCAAGCTGGTAAGTGTCTTTGCAAACTGTTTATGTAATTCTAATAATGACCACAGAAGACTGTAGACTGCAGTTTAATGTTCACAAATACAATTTAGCCCCTTAACTTGCCTCAATCTGCAACAGACTTTTAGGTGGAATTCTTATTTTATTTTGTAGACCTTCTGTATTTTCTGATCCTAGTTTGATTAAACACCTTGTATTCACATTTGGCTTAGAAAAAGAAAAAATATGTGATTCTTCTGAATAGCAGCATCATATTTGGAGCTGAGAAGGCCATAGCTGGTAAATTTCATCCTTAAAATAATCAGGGGTGAAATCTTGGCCCTATTTAAATCAGTGGCAACATTCCACTTATTTCAAGTGAAGGTGTTCACCCCTACTAAATAGTTATATCCTAAGGGCTCAATAAGCTGTTGCATAAACACTGTGTAGTTAGACAATGAAAAAAAACACTCCCGTTTGCCTTTAGAAAAGGGAAATTCCTCACCTAAAGTAAAAATCTTTGCTGCCAGGTTTCCGTGGGAGAAACTGACAGAGGTAATCCAGCAGTGATGGAATATTCTGGGATTAATTAGACGTGCCCTAGATACATACCGGAGAGTATCAGAGCTGACCTAAATGTTGCGAGGAACAGTGCCTTTCTCTCCTTCTTTCTGTTAATCAACCCTGACACCAAAGGCTTAGCAGGCCAAGTTTGGAGAGAGCGTTTGGATATAAGCCTGAAAGAGAGGCAAATTGTTACATTACTTTTTATTCATATTATAAGTCTGCTTATTTAAATCTAAAAAGTATTAAAGACATTTTTTAGCTTCCTGTATCTTGTAGGTTAGTAAGAAGTCAACCAGGCTTTTCAAGCAGTTAGCCAAGAGTCTACAAAAGTCCTGCTGTGGATCACCGTGCTTTAACAGAATATGAAGTCTTCCTATCACTTCTACTTTGTCCCAAAGCATCATTTCAAGGGAAAAAAAATAAATTAATTACACAGGTGCTGTTTTCGTTTTTCAATATATACAAATACGTCAAAGTTGTTGACGGTAAATGAGGAATGGAATAAACTACACTTCAGCCTAAGGTTTACAGGAGCAGCTTTCGTTACTCAAAGGGTCAGTGAACGGGAGCAAGAATAAATCAGTGATTCTTCAGTTTAATTTGAAATCATGTTAATTGGAATAGTCTTGTGTTCTAGAAGCATGCTTCTCAAGTTGCAACCAGTAAAATAAATTGGTTTATTATTTTTTTAAGGACAAAACTCTAAATTAATCATTTCCCACTTATTCTGTAAATTCCAACTAACTTCTAAACCTAAAGGATGTCCCTGAGTTGATCAAACTACTCAGGACAAAGATTTAGTTAAGCCAGTATTAAAATAAGAGTACAATCTAGAGATCTGCTTGCTGCTAATTGCATGCGCCTGGGAATTTTAGAAAATTTTTGTTTAATTGGAATACTCAGCCAACTAGATTTAAGTCATTGCAGTTAAACATTAGAAAAAGGGAGCTGAATGGCAGTGAATTGAGAGATCTGGAAACCCACAGTACTGGAAGATGGAGGAGACCCTGCCATTGTCACTATTACTTGTCACAGGTAACTAAAAAGCAATGGAGTTCAGCTTACTGAGATGATGACTTTATTACCGTTCTTCACCTTTATTTCAAAGTCTTTTTGACAGGTCTAGGAATTTTTTCTCTATACTTAGTTGTTTTGGGTTTTTTTATGGAGGGGGATAGCTTTCAGTTTGGGAGAAGGATGGAAAGCATACTCAAAAAAAAAAAAATTGAAATAAGAATCTATATTGATACCTCAGCTAAAACTGTACAAGTTGGAAATAATTTAATTCATATTAAGTAAGGATATCCATGTGTAACTTTGGATCCAAGAAAAGAGAGAAACATCCACAAAATAATGCATCTCCATGATGTACTAAAGCCTTTATGAAATGTATTTCATTATGATTATATTTAGTAAAAGACTTGAATGAGTGCAGTGTTATGATCCAACAGCTGCGATTGCCTGCAATTCCACAAGCAATTCCCACAAAACATGCCTTTTATAACAGAATCATTTCACTGAATTACTAATCAATACAGTTTGGTGTCAGATGATACGTAATAGAAATAATCCACTGTTTAAGAATTTCTCTCCAAGTAGCAATTCGGTAAAGAAAAGCGGCTGCTCAACCCGGCGTTGGTTCTCAACCACTGGTAATATCAAACTTACAGCTTACGAAATCTGCAAAGAAGTAAGGAAGCCCGGAGCCGCCTAGCATTGCTTTAATGGTTCATCGCTACTAAGACTCTCAACTTCCAGTTATCTATTTGTGAGGAAGGCTCTGTACCACAAACTTTAAATGACTAATGGCAATACTCTTGTTCTCGTTTTCTACTGTAGACACCTTCCCCGCTCCCCAGGCATCCAGGGACCCCAGCTTGAAAATCAGACTCCAGCTGATCTCTGCGATGTTATTCAGTTTCTATTATTTCAATGTTAATGTATAAACCTATCTACTGGTCCAGACTTTTCCAGTAATTATTAATTGACCTTTACATATTTATGTAAAATGAGGCAGACAACGCTTTCTGAAGTAGTACTTTACTCACCCTGTGACTAAGTTAAGGAACAACAAAAGATACCTGGTTTAGGGACTAGCAACTGTTGCACGTCTATGCTTTTCTATATACCAACTTTTGAGTGTCTTTTTTTTATTTGTCTATGAAGCTTCATAAGGCTTTAACTTGTTCAGATTTGACCCATTGGCTTTACTGAACTTATCTAATGCTTTGCAAATGTTTATTCTGTTCATTAGTTAGGGATTTTTTCATTTTGAACAGCATAACCAGAATATAACCTGAAGAAAAAGCTGCCAAATTTATTGAAGATTTATAGCTGATATAGCAGGTATGATACTGAATAGATAATACCCAAGTTACCAGTTATTTGTTAGACTATCAACAGTTTATCAATAAACAGTAAAAGGCCACAGAAATATGAAAACATAAATAACTTATACTTGTAAAATGTCCTATTTTGTACCTCAAACACACCGTGGATCTTGTTCAGACTGACAATTTCATGGAGTTAACTCCACTAATATACTGTATTATAAAAGTTTTTTGGAAAAGTAAATCAGCATCTGAAATGTGGGTGTTTACACCATTCATTTTTTCAGTGTAACAGACATTGCAGCAACCTATTTCAATTTTCTCTGCCCTAGATTCAGGAAATGATGCAAGTTAATTTCTGTTCAAAGTGCTCAGAAATATGACACCTTGGAAAAGAATATTTTCCGGACCCGAGATATATGACTACTTACACTTACATCTGGCTCAAAATACAGGTGAGAGTTCCTTTAAAAAGCCACTTAAAATATTTTACTTTTACTTTCAGAATGGCAAAACCACGCTTAGAATCATTCCAATTCTCTTCAAACTTAAATGAAACACCCACGTAACAGACCATCCCATCCGCTATTTTAATGAGATCTAAATCTGTCATAGGATTGTCAACACTCATCACAGTGTGGATATTTTGAGGACCTGCAAATCCAAAAGAAGTTAAATTTCTTTAGACAAAAGCAGTATTAATACAACATCGTTCATAAACATTGATTGATACTCAATACCAGAAAGGGCAGCTGAAAAAAAAAAATACAGATATTTATTTTTTTTTTTTACATTCCAGTCTTCAGGACATAGGTGGACTCCAGACCAGTACAGAATAATAAGCTCGCTTACTGTTGTGTGGGAAAAGAGAAGAGGAGCTGGAGGTGATATTGCAGGAGGAAAACTGACTAAGTAGGCATGACAGGAGTATGGGGGCTAAATATGACAGGAACTTCATAAGATGTTCTTCGTAAAAAGTGACAGAAAAAGCAAAGGAGACAAACTGCACTCTGCCAAAAGCATCCATTCAAATCCTGAAGGATAATTTTTGGTAGGACACGCGTTGCTAAACCTCTGGCTTAAAAAAAGAAGGATAAATGAGAATTACAGGAAGAATGGTACAAAAGACTAGAGATCACGAACACAAAATAATGAAGATGAAGCCCATCTTGGTCTAATTTGCAAAAGCATGTATTAAGTATTACTGAGAGCCACTTATTTCATTTAAGTACTTTTAAAACAACACAGAAATTAAGAAGAATTTAAATTCCTGTACTTCAGTTCCTTTTTATCAGCTCTGAGGTTAAATATACACACATTATATGTATTTAGGGCATATGTATACCAAACTCTTTCCTTCTGGACTATTCCAAGCAGCAACCACCTCATTAATCCAGAATCTCACTGCACATCCCTCAACACTGGCGACACTGTCAGAAGGGAGTATGAGCCTGTTTAACCGAAGTTAACGTAGATCTAGCCAGGCTTCTCCAGCCACACGTTGAGAGTTTCTACCTTCTCAGATGCAAACTAGGGAATTTGTGTCTTGGATTCCACCCGGACACCCCAGGACTTTGATATGCAGCACTAATAGATCTGCTGTAGTCCTAATACGCTACACGAGTTTTCCATAAGTGTCAATGGGCAGCTCGCCTTAGAGCCAAAGCAGCAAGATGGAAAACTGCATAAGCTTTGCTCAGAGACAACCACTTAAATGAAAATGACCTTAGAAGTGCTGACAGTGGAGTAGGGAAGGTCAGAAGGGATGGGAAAAGGGATTGCATGGAGCTGGATGTTTTCACTGGAGCAGAGGAGTTGCTTTTGTTAGGAGTATTGGGTTTAGGAAAGCAAGTTACTGTCTGCCAGCTGGCATTTTCCAGCACTTTCTTCTTTAATCAAAGCATGACCAAGTTTGCCATTACAGGAAGCCTAGAGTATCTCATCTAGTAAAATAGCGCACTAAATGAAGTGTTGGTAGTTAAATCTGGAAACTTCTAGGAAAGTGAAATTGCTAATTTCAAAGAACCTATTTACATGAAAAAAACCACTTGTGTTTTGCGCTCACTGCGCGCTCAGTAGAAAGATAAGTTGGTCTCTGACTTGCAGATTTTACAAAGGAGACCTATGTGTTGTCGGAAACAAACCTGCAGAGGAGCAAAATGGGGGGGGTTATGTACAGCAAAGACTTTACAGCAGCTTGTTGTATTATGGAATTTTGTACTACGTGATTTTCATCTCAATAGGTACAAAAGTCTGTAGGAATTTCCTTTCAAACAGTGTGTTAATGAATAAGCAGAGCGCTTTATTGCGGCCAGATATTCAGGACAAGAGTGAGGAGGCATATCCAGATCATGATGCTTCTCCAGTGCGAACAACTGCATGAGATTTTGACATTTGCTAGTGACCCTCCTCCAGACACCATCCCCCAAATCCCCAGCAATAAGGCAACTGCATGGCTTAGGGGATTGGTAATCAGATACTTCACCTCTAGGTCATTGCAGCTCTCTGGTTCAAGAGCAGCAAGGCTTTGTAATGACTTAAACACCATCAGATGTTTATTTGGAGGCATATGAAGAAGTGAACATACGATTTCCGTGCAGCAAGCTGTAGACACGTCCACATAGAGATACAAACATTATGACAGTTGCCAGTCTGTTAGAAACATTTGAATGACAGAATACCACTCTAACAGAGATGATTAACTCCCTAATAACAGTCAGGATTGTGTCTTGGTTTAGTGCTGGCTGGGTGGTAAAAGCATCATGGTTTATACAGTATTTTGCAACTGAGAGAGGGAAAAATTCATGTTTAACCCTCCCTTTCTCCCTCTCCAGGTCATAAAAGACTTTTGAAAGTAATTTTGAATGTTACTGGAGGCAATCCAAAGCCAGCTTTAATTTGAATATTCTGTCTTAGCCGGTACAAATTCAGCAAGAGCGAAAATATGTTCTGCAGGTCTTTTTAGGTATTTACTGCATAGGAAAAACTGTAAGTGCAGAATTTGAAACTTCAGTGTGTCCTTGATGAGGATAAAACAGAAAAAAAACTACTTCCAAGGTCAGTATTAACCTGATACTTCTAGAGTCAGACGGTATGGCCTGTGTGCGAGGAAAAAAAAAAAGGCGGATGATGCTCCCTGTTGAGGAGGGACCAGGGCAGGCAGGTGTAAGAGTAAAACAGAAACGTGATGCCTTCTCCAGTGTCCTGTCAGGAGCAGTTCCAGAAGAGAGAGGGGCCAGCTGACATGAACACCCTGTCCATCAGCCCATACTGCCTCCCAGTGGGCATCAACTACTTCTCTTTCAGAGGAAAACGCAGGATTTTTTAAAATGCTAGTACAGAAACCGCTGTCCTTGGACAACTAACAGGGGAATTCACTGATGCGAGCCTTTTGGTATCTAAAACCAAAACACAACAAAACTCTTGGTCATCTTTCAGTACACAGCTCTCCCTGATAATCACGGATGCATGGTTCACCCATGGGTTTCTGCAGAACGTAAGCCTCCATTTAAAAAAAAAGTTTCGGCAGGCAGCCTTATAAATGTGAATTCACGTAGTATCGACTGGCACGTAGAGGGCTCTGTTGCTGTCACTCTCGGCTTTGACAAGCAGCAGCAGAGGTATTGCATCCCATGGCTGCGGCTGGTTTCACAGTACCCTCCCTGCACTGCTAAGGGTAACTTAGTTTTTCTTTTCGCTCTTCCCGAGTGTGCCCAGAGCGCCAGCACAGGACAGTAAAAAGGGATCCCAGAAATGGAGAATAAAACAATGGGAGGAAAGAGCACCTTTTGCCACAGCAATGTCTCCAGAAAGCTGTGGAAGAAGAGTTGGGGGGAACATTTCCACACCTTTGACTGCCTACACAGCACCTCCACAGTTTGTAGCCCCGACCTGCCTTTTCCTACCCGGCTCAGAGAGCCAAGGGATCTGTTCACAGCCGGACACCTCAACTCTATGCCTTTCCCAGCAAAAAACCCAATCCCTCCCACCCCTGCACAGGTGCTGTTACCGACCTGAGAACAGTCACATAAACCTTTGCGTTGGGTTGTCTGGGTGGTTATTGCAACCGCAAACAGGGAGGGGGCTTTGGGGAAAACACGCCTGGGGACCTGTGGAAGCCAGAGGGCTGTGCAAACACCCGTAAGGGTAAGAGCTGATGCCCACGATTTAAACATCGTGTTTGTCTGTGCCTCGTACCGTCATCTTAGGGAATGGGGAAAGAAATCACACGCTGCTACAGCCCAAGTTATATGAATAAACAAAGACTTCTGTGTCTAGGTGTGTCTAACTACAAAGGTCACTTAGGTGTGGGGATTTTTTTCCCTCCAAAGTGATCCTGTTCAGGGTGTAATATCCTGTTTTATTTCTACAGTGCGTATCACTTAATGTTCAGGATCCTTGGATCCAACATCCTCCCAGGGCACGCAAGAAACAGGACTGAAAAGCATCAAAGCAAGCGGATAGTACCGAATACACAGAAGAGGCAAAAGTATTACATGGGAAGCGTTGTTCTGGCATCGCTCTGCTTTGTGGAGAGCTCATACCATCAGGTTCGTGTGTGTGCGCGCACGTGTGAGGCTCCTTCAGAGGAGGAAACAGGACGCCTAACGCTTAGCGCAGAAAATTAGTAACAGAACACACGCAAGATAAGGGCTGATAACATCTCCGTAATCTCGCGCTTAATCTGCTATCCTCCAGAAAAACCTGTTGACTTCTCAGTGTTCCCCCGCCCAGGCTGCATGCAGCAATTAGCGGGCCTGCGTTACCCTACTCCTACGACAACCACCGAAGTTTGCCCCTTAATTTTCACCCGGAGCTGCCCACCCAGCTGAGAAAAGCCAGAACCCGCCTCGGGCTCCGCCGTCGTCCCCGTCGTCCCCCCCCCCCGGGCTGGCTGCAGGCGCAGCTCACCCCAGCCGCAGCCCGGGCGGGCGCAGGTGCAGCGGCCGCCGCACACGCTGCC
>JANZLQ010000056.1:1299921-1310917 GCA_026212715.1 Elanus axillaris | reverse complement strand
GGGGGGAAGCCTACATAATTCCTACAAATTATGTATACATACACAGATTGTACTAAAAGTTTCTTGAACTCTTTTTGTCATTAAGATCCCTTGTAATAAGTTGGGTAAATAATTCATTATTATGTCAATACTATTAATTATGTAAATGTCTGCTCCTCTAGAGAGACCGGTTTCACCATTTTATACGTACGTGACAAGATTCCTTTTGTTCTATGCTAGCCCCAGGTGTTACCATTCATGAGTAATGTAAAAGAACTGAACAGCTGAAAAAGCAAAGATCTTAGGTTAACACTGGGGTTTGCTTTTCAAGAATCCCATTGCAGGAGAAAGGGATCTAGAGCATCCAGGGAACCTTTGGCAGGATCCTCAGCATAGGATGAACGGTGGCTCTGCACTCTTAGGTAAGATTATGCAACAAAAAACTTAGTAATTGTGTCAGTTTGGGGGATCTCACAGGTAAAACTATTCCACTGTTGCAGTACCTAATGGAGAAACTGTGAGTAAGATCACCAAAATCAGGAAGGATCAGCACTACGGGTTGGGTAGGTTGTCATTTATCCTTTAAAAAGTGATAATTTGTGCTGCTAAGTGGCCAAGCAATGGGGCATTAAAACCAGCATGTAATAAAGTCCTTTTTTAAATAAAAATCTAGGTAACAGTTAACTCTCTATTTTAAAGGTCATGAGTTAAGGTATGATGGCTAAGCTGAAGTGGTAGAAGTTCTGGTGCTAGTAAATCTAGTTATTGGAAAAGGTTCAATGGGTCATCAGGATGCCAGACTTGAGAGAAGGCATGTCATGTCCGGAAGTATATATGTGGGCTTTTTGCCACGTGGCCAAGCAGCATGCACCTTCCCTAACCCAAGCTCAGCAGAGTTAAAATTGCTTGTATTGAGCTGACATTCCCTAATGAAAAATGACAGTATCTTTGTCCTATTTTTGTCAGATATTAAATCAGCATTACGGGAGTCTGCCAAGTGGAAGTAGGGCAGGATAAGCTGTTACATTAATAGGTTTGACTTCTACCTTCGGGGGGCGGGTGGGATGCTTTTTGCAGAAACTAGGCCATATAATCTGAGAGAAGGATTCCAAGTCTGGTAACAGTTATGTTTAATTACTAGATTTCCTCCATAAGTCTCGAAAACAAATGTCTACTGTGAACGATTAGTTTAAAAATAGCAATATGCTGTTTAAAAGGACGCCTCTTCCATCAGTTTTCTTTAATCTTTTTGTGAATTAAAGGGAATTTATCTTGCCGAATCTGCCTTTAGCAGTCCACCTCCGCCCCACAGTGCTCTAGATTTAGACACTCTTCTGGTGAGTGAGGTCCCCCCCACCCATGACCAATAGCAATGCCAAGGGAACATGTTCAGTAAGGAACATGTTGCCAGAATGGCCCAAGAAAGGGAAGCAATAAGCCTGCAGCATGCATGTCTTTGCAACCTGTGATCCTGTTTAGGCTTGGATGTGGGGATATTCTGGCCTTTCACCTAATACAGGTTTTAGGGAGAAAAAAAGTTAAACTCTAGATTTCTGTTACTTAAACCAAAGGTTAAGGTTGTTCTTCATAGCAGATTTCTAGATGGGGATTTATCAGTTTAATTATAGCCTCCTCCTCGAAGGAGCTTGCTGGGAAAGTATGTGCTTTTGTGGAAAAGGGGTGTTTTGTTTTTAATAATTGCAAAAAAGTTATACAGGAGAAGGCCAATACTTGTATTCTGCCTTTGATTTTCAAATAAACATACTTATTGTGTTCCCCCTGCTTGGGACCAAACAGGTTAAAAATACTTGCTTCCTCACTGAAATAGCATTTGAATTGGTAGGTCTGAAATTTGAAAAAATCTGTAAGAATTCTTTGCTTAGTGCGAGCTGGTTTTGAAACGGGCTGGTGCTTTCTCAGGGATGCATTTTATAGCACAGAATTCCTATTCTCTCTGAAAAGTGATTGACTTCCCATGTGGGAATAAAAATGTTATTCTTACCAGGCTACATACATACAATACGTTATTAGTAAAACAAAAATGGCTGCTTTTTGTAATGAAGATATGATGCTTAAAAAAGGATTGTATTAAGCAGGAATTAATCATGGTTCTCCATGCATAAATAAGCATGCTTTCTTGCAACTTGCAAAGCAAATTGCTTTCCCTTCCCTCCCGCTCTGTTATAATAAACTGTTTGTTGCTCTGTGGTGGTCTGTATTTCTTTTAAGTTTCTCTTCTACCATGTCTTCTTGAATCCTTCATTCTAATTGCTGACTCCAGTAATGTTTTTTAGTATTGCTCTGGCTTTCCTAAGCTAAAACTTATTTTCCTTTGATTTCCTTGTGGAATGTTCAGTTGCAAATAGCAGCAGTCAGCACTAATGTGCAGTAAACCCCTGAGCAGCAGGAGAGAATTGCAGGAAACTACAAGGTAAAAACAGTATACCGGTTTACATGCTGTTTACATTTGGAAAACTTTCTTTACAGTTGAAAGTCTCAAAATACAACTGTTAATGAAATTAAAGCATAAGCAGATGGTGCTAAGCCCACAAAGTTTCTTACTTATTTTGTTGTCTTTTAAAAAATTGGCAATGAAAATGGCTCAGCAAGAACTGTTCTGACTTGAGTGAATACAGTTGATTTTTTTTTAATAAGGCATAAAGTATTACATTAAATAGTGTGTTTTAGAAAAAAAAGATATTTAATGAAATTTAATAAGTTTTTTCATATTTGAACATTTCTGTCTCAATTTGGGGATTAAAATTTGCTTTGGTTTTAACCTGTAGTAAAAAACTTCCCTTTTAAGGATGACTGAATAAAACAAGGAATAGCATTTCAACAGGGCTGAAGCATAGCAGCAGCCCATTTTATTTCTCAGTTCCTGCTTTTATGGATTTGAGATATTTAAGCAGTGCCTTTGTTTTAAGCTAGTTAATAAGAATTCTAGATGTCAAAGAGATATTTATCTTTTTAAGTTGGCTGTAGAAAGTGCTTCTTCTGTAATAACATTTTGAAGTAAAGCCAAAAAAAGTAACCAGGCTGCCTGTTAAAAGCATCTGGAATGCTAATGTCATGAGTTTTCTGTTCTTCCTATTGAGGGAGGAAGACCAAGAAAGACAATATTGAGATAACGTGTTCTTCAGAGAAAATAAATTGTTCTCTGCATGCTTTATTCTTGAAACAAGATTTGCGACACTCTCACTTAAATGAGGCCTTGAAGTCAGCTCTTCAAGGCTTGTAATATATGTCTTTTATAAGCCATGCATTTGTCACTGGTGCATTTATCAAGCACCTTTGACTGCTTCACCTGCTCTGTCTCTGCTAATCCATCTCCCACAGTGTTATTCTAACATGCCAAAGTCCCTGAGAAGCTTTAAACAGCAGCTATGAAATATGTTGGGTTTTTCTCACCTCTTCCACGTTTTCCACCCTTACTTCCCTCCCCTCTATGAAATATGTTCCTTCTGCACAGGACCAAGACCTTCACTAGTGATTAGCTTAAAAACAGTATCTCAGTAATCTGCAGAGGTGAAAAGGGGGTGGGAGGTGTTTTTTTTGTTGTTGTTTGCTTCTTTTGATGGAATATGAGCTTTTAGTGATTGCCTGTAAGTGTACCACCTGCCTCTGATCGGAGAGCTCTTAGCAAGCAGCTATCAAGCCCAGAAGGATGGTGTATGCGTCTCCTGTGTCTCAGCTTCTGTGGGAGAAGAATCACCTGCTGCTTCTTGTATCACTTTTTGGAGATCCTCAGCTCCAAATGCTGTTATGTCATGAGATTTACTGAGTGTGTAAAGCAGTCTTGAGTACTGTCTGTGGAGGTATTCCAGCCCTGGGTGTCTGAAGCAAGACTGCAGGTTAGTTTCTGGGGTGCATTTGTGTGATCTTATGTCTTAAGAATTGAAGCCTCCTTCTGTCACTCGCTGTGTTTTGCAATACCAATCCAAAACACTTGTCTTGAACACTTGATTATTTTTTAGTTATCTAAACAGTACAAGAAAGGTTGGGCTAAGGAAGGCCAAGAAACATTGGCTTGACAGTGAGTGAGGCCATGAAGCTCTTTGAGCAGGTCCAGGCATGAGCTCCTCCTTCAGGGTCACCAGCAGAAAAACCATACTTGAGGACAGCAGCTGTCCATGGCGCTGGAATCAAGACTGGGAGAAGACTTTGATGTCAAACTTGGGGCAGACGGTTACTCTGGCCCAGCTTTGGCAACGTATGATGAGACCCTTGAGTGCTCATGTACAGAGCAGCAGACAGGCATCCAAAGTGTCAATGCCATCGCCATTATTTCATGTAGAGAAACGCAGCTTCAGGGCGCCAATCTCTAAGATACAGAGTCGCTGTATTAGAGAGCAGACTTACCTTTTCTACAAATGGTCATGTCAGTCACCTCTCGGAGTTAACAAGTTTTGCTCCCGTTATTATCTTCTACCAAGGCTGGTGATGACGGGGGAGTTGTCAAGCTCATGTGATAAAAGGGAGCAGACTGCCAGGATAGTTCATGTAGCCTTTAATCTTTGTGTATGCCTGAGGGGCCTTGGGAAAAGAGGATGGCAGGAAGCAGGCTGGATTAATTTTTCTGGATGAAATGGATATGTCCTGGGGGTTGGCCTACTTTAAAAATAATTAGAATTCTTTGAAATCTGCTGTCCTTGAGCACAATTCATCTGTCCTACATCCCCTTTCTCTGATTCCCATATGCCTAGATCTTGTGCTTGAGAGATGCCTTGTGCCTCTTTGGGAGGTGTTTGTTTTGGTGATATTTCCCAGGGGTGCATCATTTCTAAACCCAGGCTGACTTGCACGTATGGGTGTGGTGAAACACACACAGGGACTGCAGGTAATCAGAGGTAGCTAGTCAAGTTTTTGCTGTTAAGCTGAGAACAGAGAGGCTGCTGGGCTTACAGTAAGGCATGCGAGACACTGATTTTTCAGATCTTAACATAACTTTTGTATCTCCTGGAAACAATATGGTACCTTTTTTAAAAAAAAAAAACACCTTTTTTAAACAGTCCTGTATGTTTGCATCAGGTGATGAAGGTATGATTAGATCCTTACAGGGAGGCTTGATGGTGACCATTGATTGACTGCAGCCAGCACAAGTCCGTGTTAGTGTAATGAGATGTATTGATCTCTTGTTATTCCGGGTTCTTATTCCAATCTCATTCTCAGCTGAAGGATGAATACTTCACTTTATTTCTTTTTTTTCCTGGTCAGGTTTTTTTTTCTCATTCATTCTTTGTGGGAATTTGGGGAGTTAATAAGGCTTATTCTCATGACCCACTGTTCAACAGCTTAAGAGTTTTCTTGCGTTGCAGTAAGATATTAAGTGATACGGATATCTGGAAATAAGGAAGAAAGATAAATGATCAGACTACTTTTCTTGACTTCATCCTCTGTAATAGCTTGAGCAATCTGTCTTCTAACAGGGTTGTCACAGGATATAAAATGCTAAGGTTTTTATGGGGAAAAAATGGTTTCATTTTAAACTCTACAGTTCATGTCTGTGATTGAAGAAGCCTTCACAGCCTTAAAAGCTAAGGACCAAAGTTTTCACTGATAGACTTGGCCAGTTAATGTTGCTGCAAAGGAGAGGCAGCTTGAACAGGTTTTTGAACAGGTTTTATCTTGCATGATATTTCCAAGAATTTAGTCTGTACTGATAACTTGTCAAAATACAGTTTGCAGTCTAATCCCAGCAATCCTAATTTTCAGGAATGGTTCACAGCTGTTAATTTCTAAGAAACAGGCAGAAATTTATCTACTCATTTGGTTTATCTAACAACCATAATCTAGTGCGTAACATTACCAAAGGCATAATGTTGCAGGCAGAATTCATTATACTTTTTAGGTCAGGGCTTCAAAAATATATTTTAATAACAACTGAATAATCTTGACTCTGATGCCTTAAAATGTTCATTGGTGAAAATGCTTTTGCGTTATCAGAAAGAATTGTATTTTATCTTCCTTTTTAAATTCTCAAACTTGAGATTTCCTAAGTCCAGAGCAATATACTTTTTACGTATTTACTAAAATGCACAGGCGTTTATTTTTAAGCCCAGTTTTACTGGTGAGGAGGTTAAGGTTTCAGATACAGAATCAGTGTCTTATAGCTGAACCCATTAAATATTCCTGTATGTAGTTATATGTAGCTGACTTTCTGTAAGTCACTTTGACTTTACAGATGGAAGCCTTCCAGCAGTGTATATTTAGATCTATTCATAGTCTAACACCAAACCCCAACAACTTCCCTGTAGGAAGTCCATTTTCTGCCCTGCATGCATGTGTTGTCAGACCTTGATGTTGCTTAACTGGTTTTATACTGTATCAGCTGTAGGACTTAAAGAAACTTTAAACCATATAAAAAAGACCAGTTATGGCAACTCTGACGTTTTATAACCAGTGCTGGTTTTATCCCAGTGCATGTTAACCTCTGTGATGTTGCTTTGCCTTCATACATTTTTGCTTTTAAAGTTTCGGTTTCTTTACTTAGTTTGATTTCTTTTGTCTGTAGACTGAAGAAATGTGGCCAGCACTAGACTGGCAGGTCCCTAATACCCTTTCTTATCTAGCTGCAGTGGCACAGAAGAAGGGATGCGAGAGTGAGAAAATACTTATATGGAAGTCAGTTCTGCCTGGCGTTTGGGTGCATTTTCGAAGTAAAGGGTAGTACTGGAGATCTAGAAATATGTGTTCAAATCATCATGCTGAGAAAAGTCACCATTTTATATATATATTTAATGAGAACTCTGAGGCTTGGAGCTCACCTGAAAAGGGAGAAGTGCCCTCACCTAATGCAGAGCAACACCTGGTTATGCACATCTTCCCTCTCCTCCCAGAATTTAAGAACATATAGCTGTCTCTCCTCAATTCTGTAGTAAGAGGGAAAATAACCTTCTTTTTGTAGCTTTGGTTTAGAAGCAGAAAGGGAGATTCATACTGCTAAGAATATTTAACAGAAACGTCCTTTTCTGTAGGGCATGACAGTGTTCCTGCACTACCGTTAGCACTTGCCACAGGCAGTGCTGGAAGAAGAGCCCTGGGTGCCTTGGGAAGGGTAACAGCCACCATGACGCAGACCACCCGGAACAGTCTCTCAGCCTTTCCCTGCTGAGGAACCCTTGGCACACCCAGGCTGAGACGTCTGGGCGCAGTGACTGGGAAAACCACAGGACTGGGCAGGCCTGCCCTGGGTTTTTTTGCGGCTTTTAGCGCACCCGAGTGCCTGACCCTAGATTCAGTGGGGACACAAGTGCCCTGCTTTTACACCTCTGCGGGTCTCCTCCAAGGGGGAGGAAAGGTGTAAGGAGGGGCACTATGGGATTTTGTGTTGTTCTGGGTTGTTTTTTTTTTGTTTCATTATGTTTTGTTTTAAAGCTACAAAAGAAGCAAACCCTCCCTCGGGCCAGGCCCCTGCTCTCCTGCCAGCCTGCAGGTACTTGTTCCCCCGGTGCCCCGCAGAGGCCCGGAGGAGGGCTGGGAGGCTCAAGGGGGCTCGGAGGACGGAGCAGGCCTGTGCGGCCCTTGCTTCTCTCAGCTGTGTATGCCTGTGCCCAAGTGATGGTTTTAAGCAGCCTGAGGAGGCAGCTGTGTTCTGTGTGTCTTGCTACTAACACTCTCCTCTCTGTTCTTCAGCTATCCCTCGCTTACAGCAGCACTCTTTTTTTAATTTTTTTTATTTTTTTATTATTTTCTACCCCACGCCTCTGTTTTGAACTAGCTCGTTGCGGGTGTTCGCCCTGCTTATGGATGCCAACTTCATTTGGCTTGCCCACTCAGCTGGCTGTAGGCAGCCCTTGACTCGGCTCAGCATGCGGGTGTAAGCCTGTGCTTGTGTTGGCACACAGGCAGAACAAAAATGTGTAAGCAGAGAAGTAGTCTGATTGTAGAAATTAATCCATCCTACTCTAGAATATCAGCTTGAAAAATCCAGCACCTATCAGGCAGGGGTTTAAATCCACAACAAATTAGCGAAAGCAAAAATGTAAAGGCAGTTTGTGTGCAGCTGCTGAAAAATACAGTTTTCATTAACTTTCTGCAAGAGCTAGGTGCATCTTGTAATTCGTATTCCTGTTATTCCACGGTTCACCTTGCAGCAGAGATGAAAAATATTACCTTCAGGTGTTACTGTATATCTGCAGTCTTGGGAAGATAAACGTCAATGTAATGCATCATAGTATTGACATTCAGAAGTCTTCCAAACTTTGCTTTTTAAATAAAACAGGAAAGTCAGCCTTGATTCCCTTTTACTCAACAGGAAGAGTAGGCAAGTGATTTTTTTTTTTCCACATCTTGCATAAATCTGACTTCCTTTACAAATCTACAGTTGTCATATTGTCAAGAATTATAGAACAGGAAATGCTATACTAAACAAAAGGAAAATACACTTTTTCCAGGTAAAATATTATGTCTGAAATGACTTTTACTGCTTGTGGCTTTCAGCTGCTCTCTGCTAAAGAGATGCACAGAGTTTCTGCTGTTCATGTTTTTGTTGAAATTATTAAAATGGAAAGCTGAATAGTAGTTTATTTTTAAGCTTTTATATTTTTTAATTGAAGTGGGTTAAAAAGTCAAAAATTCCAGCTTTAATGATGTCAGAAAGGCTATCCGAATTTCTTACATAAGATCATAGGATTATTCAAGCTGGAAGGAACCTAAGGAGGTCCCTAGTCCAACATGTGCGCAAAGCAGGGTCATCTGTGCAGTCAGACAGGCTACTTGGGGCTTTGTCCAGTTGGACTTTGAAAACCTCCAAGGAAGGAGACAGCACAACCACTCTGCCTAACTTGTCCCACTGTTTGGCCGTTCTCGTGGTGCCGATTTTTTTGTATCCAGTTGGGTATTACCATCAATTTCACCAAAGAACACACTGACACCTCTTCATTGCTGTCCCCGATATTTTTAGTTTGCCATTGGACTTAAAAATGTAGAACTGTTTAATTGTAATTTAAGAAAAGAAAAAAAAAAAGGAGGGTTTTTTCATTGGGTTTGTTTTGTTTTGCTTTGCTTTTTTGTTTATTGTAGTTCACTGGAACTGTTTAGTGGGGTAGTGACTCAATCTGGTTTTCTCTATCTTAACTTAGAAGATTGTCCAAGTCTACAAGTTATCATTGTATGATAAAGTAATATATTGAGACAATGTTGATTTGGGTAACTCACATGTGACAGTTCTAAACAGAGCATATGCCTCTTATGTTGTGCTGTCGTCACTTGTGTGCAAGAACTTTTAAAAAGAAAGCACCTCATCCGGAAAGGTGACTGATTAATGACAGCAGTAATACTGGCTTGGTTGACAATCATGTGAATGTATTGTCTCTTATTAGAAAAGGCTCTTCTATATTGCTTTTCCTTAGCATTTTCAATATAACAGTTTTGCAGGTTACTGAAAGGTAGCAGAACACTGTGGATTTTAATTTTGTAGTCTGATGAGAGTATCATTCTTGTGGATTGTCATGGTTTAACCCCAGCCAGCAACTAAGCACCACGCAGCCACTCACTCACTCCCTGCTACCCAGTGGAGTGGGGAGAGAATTGGGAAAAAAGTAAAACTTGTGGGTTGAGATAAAGACAGTTTAATAAGACAGAAGGGAAGATAATAATAGTAATTGTAGCTGTTATTAATTATAAAATGACAATAATAATACTCAAAGAATTGGAATATACAAAACAAGTGATGCACAGTGCAATTGCTCACCACTTGCTGACTAATGCCAAGTCAGTACCTGAGCAGTGATCCGCACACCCTTGCCCCTGGCTAACTCCACCCAGTTTATATACTGGGCATGATGTCACACAGTACGGAATAATACCCCTTTGGCCAGTTTGAGTCAGCTGCCCTGGCTGTGTCCCCTCCCAACTTCTTGTGCCCCTCCAGCCTTCTCGCTGGCTGGGCATGAGAAGCTGAAAAATCCTTGACTTAGTCTAAACACTACTCAGCAACAACTGAAAACATCAGTGTGTTATCAACATTCTTCTCATACTAGATCCAAAATATAACACCATAGCAGCTAATAGAAAGAAAATTAACTGTATCCAGCCAAAACCAGGCCAGGATTTGGGGGGTTTCTTTTGCTGATTCTGTTTTGATGTACAGTAAACAAGTCTATATTGTTTACTGTCCTGTCCTGGTACATCTGTCAGTTCATCCTTCTCAGGTATTCAATGGCTTATACATGTAGCTTCTCTTTCATATTGAAGATCGAAATGTGGACATCATTCTTCTTTTGCAGTTCTTTCTCTTGTGAGGAACTGTCTCTCCCCAGCCAGACGTTAAGTATGAACTGCCTTACTGACTCTTCCTTCTCCAGCTGCTGGCCAGATTTTGCCCTGTTAGAGACAACACACTCTCTTTCTGGGGACTGCAGAGAGTTTTTTGAAATGAGTTTTCTGACAGGCTTTAACAACATTGTCTTTGTTGGAAGTTAAAGTGCAAGGCTAGCACGCAAAGGTCTTGATTCAGCTAAGTGCATTCCGATTTAAACACCCATTTAATGACCTGGATAGATCATAAGTATGCCTTGCTAATTATCTTTTCTGTGTTATATGCAGTGAGGGAGGGGCACCGTTTTCATAAATGCATTTATTAGCAGCTGCATTTGAAGTATACCAGGAGTGCACATGCTTAGGGCTTGTGGAAATCACTCCAGCTGGGAAACAGCATTACTGGGGCGAGTATAACCTGAGGAAAGGCTCACTGTTGTTTTGAGATCAATTTTTAACCATAATTCCATTCTCATTATATACACAGAGAGTCTGAATTGCCAAGACTTCTGATTTCATATCAAAAATGTTTCTGAGGAGTGAACATTTGTTGAAAAGATTACAGTGCTTCAGAGAAATGCCTCTTGCTATGCTCTTTGGATGGTGGGGGTATCCTGCAGTTAGACCCAGTGCTGAGAACACAGACTTCCACTAGTTGCAAGCAAGGTGGATCCTCACGCATCTTTCTTTGTGTGTGCTGTATGCCAAATAATTTGAACGGTAGAATGCTGGAGTCCAATTGCAAAGGCATTGGTGT
>JANZLQ010000056.1:1265914-1299821 GCA_026212715.1 Elanus axillaris | reverse complement strand
TCCAATTGCAAAGGAATTGGTGTACGTGGGAGGATGCTGTTCACTTGCATCTTTTCCAGACATGGCCAGAAATGCTGGCCAGAGCATACCTGAGCTGGAAACATAAGTCATGTGAAAACTCTCGGCAGGATCTAACAGACTTAGGCAGGTCCCTTGGAAGATGTTCAGGGCTGGACACGGATCCTTGGTGCCATGTTAACAGAAAGCAGTAGGATGTTGGTTCCCAAAGTCAGCTTTGAGAGCAAGGTTTTGAATGTTAGTCTTGGGCAGCTTCAAGGTTAGATTGCTGGCACCAGCGTGAATCATCTGCACTAACAAAGTAAATGTCAAGGCATTCTGGTTCTTGTGAAGTCCTAGTACAGTGTTTCTGCCTCTCTGCTAGGTCTTGTGGTTTCAACGTGAGCGTGGTGGCTTCTGTAGTCGAAATGAAAGATACTGCATGGAGAGTGCAGAGCTAAGTGCAAGGCTGGAAGCATAGTGGAGAGCAGACAGGCTCAGTGGAGTCTGTCTGAAGATGTTTGTGAATTGTATTATAGTCTTCTTGCTGGCTGTCAATGCAAAGAACCTGGCTGTGCTTACACATGATGTGGCTTCTAAATCAAAGCTGTGAAATAGGTTTTGATATTCATCATGTTTATTTCACAGCAAAACAAGTAATGTCACTAGCTGTATTTGTCACAGAAAGAGTACTTGATTTATCTCGTCAGTAAATTGGTTCTTACTAGTTTAGATTGTTGCAGATCTTTTTTCCCTCTTAGGCTTCAAATGCATGTATTGTGTTGGTTGGTTTTTTTTAAGTATTTAGGACCGATAAGAACTTGCCTTACCTTGACAAGTCAGTAGAATGTAACAAATTTATTGGCAAATACCACACAGATTCTCCTTAATATCCTACGTAGTAAAGACGCAGGAATGAAGGGTCAAGGAAAGATGAGACAGAGAACACAACTGATCGTAACAAGTGATTTCCCCTCACTTATCTAGTCAAGCAGGTACTCTGAATTTCTGAAATCTTTTGGGAGTTCAGATGAAACTTTCAGAAATGGGTCATAAATTGTATGCGTAATTTTTGTACAATGCAGCTTTTGGCTCCAGCTGGCTGTTTCTTTGAAAAAGCTTTCAAAGTGGTAGGGTTGACGGAATTGTGAAATGCAATTTAAAAAAAAAAAAGACAGAAATAGGCTATTGTAAAGCTTGAGAATGGTAACAGTATTTCAAGATAAATGAAAATCTAATACAGTTTGCTTCTTAATAGCAAGAAATATGAAATAAGATTGATGTATGTGTCTTTTAAAAATTGAGGCAGACAGGATACAGCATAGAAGTATGCATCCTTTGTTCAAGCATGTCCATCAGTGACGGATTTATTGTATTGTACATGTCATTTACTTGCTGAGATATATAAAACAAATGCATGATTTTTAAATATCCATCTGTCTCAGATGATTGAGAAACAAAGATGAAGTTCCTCTGTGGGCTTTAACCAGTGCAATGTTCGTAGCTGATGCCTGGAGGACCAGAAAAGCTGTCCTTAGCCGCTTAGAACATGAGGATTGATGGTAGGTTTTGCTTCTTTCTGAGGCTTTTTCGCCCTGGAGGGAAAAATAATAGAAGTTGGGTATCTTCAATAGCAAAGTTACGGATTATAGATTGTAACTCTTTGGTCTCTTACTTTTTAAATTTAAAGTCTATGCTTATTTTTTACCTGCTTAGCCCTACAGCTCAAAATTTGATTACTTAAGTTTTGATTGTTTAAGTCCAAAACAAACAGCTTCATCTATTTCTTTCTTCAGTCTACAGGGAACACTCCTAAAAGGGGCTTGGTCTTAGTAAAAAGAAAAGCCTTGCCCCCTGACAGTTCACTGTGTAACACTACTACACAGGAAGAGGAGAATAATCCTTCCTTTATGGAAGGAAATTAAGCTGGACATATTAGAAGTCCTTAAGAATCTCTAATGACCATATGAACAAACATGGGTTCTGTTTTTAAGATCTTATTCAACCATGTGCATAAAATCAAGGATGTTCCTGGAGCAAGAGAGAATGTGGAAGGAGCAATGACTCGACTAGAAAGGTCACAAGATACCCTGAATGTTGAAATGCAGTGATGGGAACAAATCTTGTACTGAACCTCTTCAGTGATGCTGTGTTTTAAGCCTTTCACCTTGGAGGGCACAACTTCAGGGGAAAAAAAGATGAAAGAGGGTTTTGGGGTTGGAAAGAGATGGCTTGTTCCTGCTGAACCATTAAGGGCTGTGGAAGAAAGTTCTTGGCAATTGTAGCGATTGAGAGTAGGTGTAGGACTGGACAAGGCCAGCTGCTGGGCACAAAAGACAAGGGGATGCAGTTGAAGATCATAAAGTGCAAGAGCGAAATGAGAAAGTACCAGAGAGAAGGCCTTCATGATAGAAATGATAGTGTTCTGGATTATGGCAGTATTACAGTGAAATTACTCATTCTCATGGCTGTTTCCTCCATCTTCCGTTTGATTGCAAAAACTATTGGAATTGTTTGCCAAGCACTTGAAAGCGTATACATGCAGCAGTAGTAGAATACTACTGTAGAAATAGTTAAACTACATGGAACAGCATATACTAAATTGACAAGACATCAATACAACACTATATTTATTTTCAGGTATTCAGGATTGTTTCCTCTTTATTTTTATTAATTGTTAAAGCTGAGTAGTCTTAGGGATCTACAGAGGAAGGGGGTCATGTAAGCTAAGAAATGGGATGTGCTTTCTTGCGTGAATACCATTTTACTAATCTACTTGACTAACAGAATATCTGCTATTCTGCTAGCCTCTAATTGGCAATACAGGGAAAGATAGCAAAGCTCAGATGAGAAATCAATGTTTTGGGTTTTTTTTCTGAAGAAGGGAAGAGATAGTCCAAGAGTTATAGGTAAAGACTTAATACCTGGAGGCCCTTTTGCATCTTGCAGTCAGCTCTGATGGAGATGATGCCTTAAGCAATTGTCCATTTTGTTCTTAATACTCATAATTTTTCCAGTCAAGCATTTATAAAATTCCTCTACAGAGAAGAATTGTGGACAGTTGTCTAATTATGGTATGCTCCTCTTTTTCCTTATATCCTAGGGAAAAACTTCATAGGCCAGCAAGGTGTTGGTTATTCATATTACTATGAAGCAATTTATTATAGCCCAAGTATGCTTCTGAATAATTTTACTGTAAATGTATGATAATAAATGCCTTTATCTTCACCCTGTTTTGCTGGTCTTGACTTGAAAGTCTATTTTTCTATTAACAAAAAATGGATTTTAGTTTATCAGGTCTCAATAGAAAACTGTATCTTAGGGTTGTGAGGTGTTCTGTGTTACATGGTCCAAACGCATGTCTCTTAGGAAAAGCATAGGCAAGATGGAGGAAAGCATCTAATACTTGACTCTGAAGCCCTTGTATGCAAGTGGAAGGGCAGAGTTATGTTTTCCTTTTTTGTTGATGATTTTAATGTTTTCTAGATTTGTTATGTGAGCCATTCAGCATTGTTTTCAAAATCTGATTGAATGCATAGCATTGCTCCAAACGATATCGCTATGTGCAAATGTGGTATTCCTCATCACTTGGAAGAGGGAGACAGGGAGTAAGATCTTGAGTTTTCTGCCATCCATTTCTGCAATCCATTTTTCAAAAGGGATTTCCTGATATTCAGCTTTTGTCTAGAAGAGAGAGTTGGAAAAAACTTTTGCCTCCACCTTCTGCCCCTCTAAAATAGGGTAAGCAATGGCACCATCTTAATCAAAGCAATGTAAACAAAACTGGAAATTTGAGAGAAAGCAAAAGGAGAACAGAAGGTTACATTTGAACAAAACACATAACAACAAATGTTTACAGAAATGAGAGATGATAATATTGACTAGAGCAAGCCAGAATTCTGAGCATTTGGAGACTTCCCACAGCCTTCATCTGCTTAAACATTTTTCTGGGGTTGGCTGTGTCCCTAGAAGCCAGTTTGTTGCACTTGTTGTTTAGAAATGCATCAGTTCGTCTACTGCTTTGCTGCTCCTGTGATACCAACAGCAGCTGGCACATTTGCTTGAGGAACAAGTCACCTTGTTGAACCTCTTTTGCAGCAAGGTACCCCAAGGATTGCCTCCAGGTTGAGAAGCTGAAAATAATTATTTTCATTAAGAGAAGACAGGGTTTAACTTTTGAGGCAGTAAGTGTTGTCCTTCCTGTAAGTAGATGCAACGTGACATCCCGTAAGACTTCAAGTGGATAGTTGCTTGAGGAAAAGAAGGAAAACTGAAAATGATTGGGTCCTCAGAGTCTCCACTGTCAAGACTAGACAAGAAACTAGACTTTGTTTTGGCAAGATAGGGGTCAGTGTCTGGTGGGCTTTGCTTACCAGGGACAGTTGTTTTCCCTGATGCTGCAGTAGAATAACTGTGCTCTAGGGCTTGGTGCTCTCCTTGCTCTTTGGGCTCTTCATGGGGCTTGGCTGTTACCATAACAGTGTTCTGAACAGTTAATTTACCATAAAATATTTTAAATGGCTGAATTTAGCATGAAGTGAGTCAACCAGCATATGAATTCGATTTTTTTGTTTGTTTGTTTTATGTGGAATGTCATCTATGGTATAGCAACCCATATGGTGCATTTAAGGGTAAACACGCTGAACAGGTGCTTTTTTGTTGGCTTGGAGGTCTGAGTCACTGCAGTCTCTGAGAATGAGTTAACTGTGGATGATGCTTTACAGAAGTCTGCAGTTGAAATACCATGTTAAATACATGCTAATGACAATGTAGGCTGCAGCATGTAGAAATTTCTCTGTTGTGCAGAGAAAGAAGGAAGGTTATGAACATTTGAAAAGCAGTTGATGACAGACTCTTACAGTTGAAGCACAGTCTCTGAGTCAGCTGGTGGTTGATTAGACCAGTCTTAAGTACTTAACCTAACCTGACTTACCTTGTTTGATGTACAGTATTTGTCTTTTCTCGATTTGTGTCACATTCTATTAAGAGGGCGCTGGGATCAGTGCAGGCAACCTTCTTGGCAGGCAAGGAAATTGTGTGTTCTCTTGTGGTCTCAGGTTTCTTGGGGACCAGAGAAATTGCACTTTAATGCAACAGAGAAAGCCCCTTGATTAATAAGAAGCAAAACACACCTGAAAAGATGCAGTGTGTAGGGAGATACGTGCTTTTTTGCTCTTTTATATTATGTTCTGTCCCACTTGATCACTTTGGCTTTCTTCTGCTGAAGATGTTGATTATTCTAGTTGTAATAAACTCAAAATCAGTTCTTGCTGTTCTGAGTTTAAAAGCCTTTCTGTCTTCTTTGGTGTGCTGTCTGTAAGGAGAGGATCTAGGAGGCTTTGCATCATAATTCTGTCTTATCCAGGGTCCTCTAATAACTTCCCTATTACTCCGCAGCAAGCAGCTACAAATGTGGGGGTTTTTTATTGCAAAGGCTACTAATGCCAACATCTTTCCATTTCTACGACATGGGAGAGACTAAAATGCAACATCACCTGAGGTAATACAGCAGCTTCATTTATGATTCACTTTAAGAATATTTGTGTTACTTGAAAATGATTGTAACCTTAATGGTAAGAGGCTATTTGCCTGCTTTAAAACTAGCCTTAAGTTACAAAGTTAAGCAGAGATTTCTTTAATATCTGCTATTCAGGTATTTGTCTGAGTCTTTCTGTTTTAGATATCCTTAATTGCTATCCCAGATTACATGGTACTTTCTAGAGCCATAAGGAGGGGTGCGTTGCTTGTGGCTACCTTCACAAAGTTCTCGAGCATCTCTTAAGTGGAGGCTTTGAGTGAAGTGGATTTCTGGCAAGACTTCTTTAGCATGACTGTTGAACTACAGATGGGGCCAGGGGCAGTATGGGACAGCTATAATAAACTATGACAGTACCAGGAATGGAAGGATGGGATGTGTAAAAGCTGAATAAGACTTGAATCTCAAGCAACAAGGAAGGCAAGTTGAAAGGTTTAACAGCTGGTTTGATATTCCTCAAACACTGAGTGCCAGTAAAAACAAGGGCAATAAAAGACTGCTATTTCTGACAGTAATTTGTTCTGAAGCACTCATTGTCTTTATTTTTACTTGCTTTCAGTCAGGCCTAGCCTTAATTGTGAAACTGCCTGTCGCTTGCCTGTAATGTAGTACAAGCAAAAACAGCCCTAGTGGCAGGATTGCATTGCTCTGCAGGAGTTTAAGTGATATGTGCACAGCAAGGCCAAAGAGGATGACAGAAGCATCATTAGCTCAGACGAATTTGCCCTTGCAAGTGAAAGATAATATTGCAACAGAACCATTTCATTTAAATGGGATGCTTAGGTGGGTATCATACTGACTTACCTAAATGTGGATATGTATCTTTAAACAAGGTACTCTGCAGGTAAATAGGTACAACTCAGGATTTATGGTGTTCCCCTCTGTTAGGCAAATAGCTGAGCAATCAAGTTATTTCAACTGAAAATAAGTATTCTTGGATTGTTAGTAATTTGCATATTGGAGTTACTTGTATTTACTTGTATGCCACCAAAAAAAGGGAAGGACAAGGGGCAGAGGCGTTTTCCATATGATTTGTTAACCTGAGAGCTTCCATAGCTTAATACAAGTTTGTATGCAGTGATGTGGTGAGATGTTGGCTGCAGACCATGGCAGTATGTAGCAATAGCCTGAAGTCACTGTCCTAGATGAATGCTTCTGCTGTGACAAGTAGACAGTATCTTCACAAAAATATAAGAAAACAGGAAGAGCTAGTTGGTCTTTTTGCCCAGGGAACTCATACAGCAATAGCAACCATTTAAAAAATAAAGTTGAGAAACCAAGCCTTATCTTCTACAGTGTCTTTCTTCCACTCACAGGTTCAAATACCAGCAGAGATGACCTCAGATGTTAATGAATATTGTTAGATTTTTAGACTCATTACTAGGTAACAAGAACTTGTTTTTACCATTCTTTGGAATCAGTGATACAGAGACTCACGTAGATTAATGCAAGTCACTAGGAACTTGAATGCTAAATTCTGTCAAACTCCTTCATAATAGCAGAACATTGAGCTGTTGCCAAATTCACTTTTTTACAGACAGTTCCTCTCCTTTATTATGTACCCTTTTTATTTTTGAACATGCAACTTGCTTTTCCATAAGCAATGCTCTCAAACCTCAGGAATGTCAACCCTAAGATAGAAGAAAATTGTTGATCTTACTCCCTAGGTTTTTTTGCCTCAGCTAACGCAGGTAGTTTGGGGGCTCAAAGATACTGCTACTTAATTGTTTTTTTCAATGGGTTGAGTCAATATTAATGACTACCATCTTTTGAAAACTAAGTTACTTCTGTAACTGTAGAGGCATAAATACTCGTGATTGTCCTGTTCTGCCTTATCAGGTAGGACATAAGGAATGAGTGGGAAAGGGATTTTCCTCAGTACTGCTGACTAGCTGTTTTATTACAGGTATCTGTCCCTGGCAAAACAGTTCCTTCTTGAGGAGCTACTCAGGAGCTGAGAGAAAGTGGACAAGAAGAAACAAGCTGGATAAAGGATGGTGCAGGGCAATGAGTAGTGCATCACATATCAATCAGCTTGATGGATGCTGTGAAATCTAAGTGAAGGGGGAAGTTGTCTTGCTTTTTTTAAATTAAAAAAAAAAAGAAAAAAACCACCACATTTTACTTCTCATTCTTCAGATGTAAGTGGGAGTACAATACGCAGTGGTATAAAACTACTGCTGAACACACATTTCTCTAAAGCTGCTTGTGGCCCTTGCACTTTAGTTACACTATGGAGTTATGTATTTTTTTAATGAATAGAATATACATATATATAAAAATTACGCATATAATGTAATGCTTGCTTGTTTAGATTATCAAGGTTCTTTTTAATTGTTTGGAGTTTTCTTTGTGGCGCTTAAGTGGCTTCTGACCAAGTCTTGTGTTGAGCACTCCAAAAAGCAGACTGATGTGGTCATTGTCTGGTAGGATTACTTGCTTTTTGGAGATACAATCACAGTAATGTGTTTGTGGTATAAAACTGTAGTCAAGTTAGTTCTGTCTACCAAAGCTTATTCTGGGTTGGTATAGCACAGTTTACACAGCTTTAGTGCCAATAGGTATGATTTAGGTCTTGTTTAAGTATATTTTGTTTCCCCTAGAATATTTGACAGGGCAAAAATCTACTATGGAGACATGGCATTGGTTGCGTAATGGACTTTGATGTTGTCAATATATCTGTCAAAATTGAGGGCACCTATGAACATAAGAACATAACTTACAGGCTTATGTTTTCCTGGAAATGCTGGTGACAAATACCATCAACAGTATGGTTTTTCACTTGAGTTGTACAAAGCATGCCATTACAGTTATTTAGCAATCTGTTGTTTTTACAAGCATGTGTTTTTAAACTTCAAAAGTTTTCTATAATTTAGTGTGAAATTGTATTTCTCTCTATGTTTCTACAGTTCCCATAAATGCTCTGTTCTAAGTTTACACAAGTTTTAAAAGTCACTGTAGGAGCTACTGAGCACGTAAATATGTACTCCATTACTTTTGAAGTGCCTCTGAAATACACTGAGAGAAGCAGCCAAAGCAAGAGAGACAGTTTTGCCCAGGCACTGTGACAGGGAATGCCCCTTTTGAGCCAGGTGGCTTGAATGCCACTGCTCGTATTCAACAAAGAATTCTTCTGGTCCAACTTCTGCCCTAATTTGAGTCAATGTGGTTGCCTTGTGATGAAATTGTTTGATGGAAGGTTTTGCAAAATATGACCTGAAGGCAGTGCTGCATGTGGGGGCGTAGAACAGACTTTTTTGTGCAAAAATCTGTAATGATTACAAAGGGCTTTTTAACTACTTACTTGTTTTCTGAAGTGATGGCAGTTGTGCCATAGATCTTTATCCTTGTGTGAGAACCCGTGGATTTCCGTTTGTGTGTGCTTTTGGTTTTGCTTTCCCCTCTGCAGCTGGTCCTGCAGTAGCTAGAACTTTGGATTGCTTGGCTAGAGGTTACCACAGGTGGTGGATGTGGAAGGTGTGCAGTCTTACAGGATCCCTTTCACAGTCAGCCAACTGTGTTGTAGGAATCATTCCTCATTTTATTTATTCTGAAGTTAGTGGGTATTTACAGTGAAATCTGTTCAGAAATACATTGTTGGATGTGTTGATTTTCCCTTTTGTCTGTGTTTGATCCTGTATACTGAAAAGTCTTCCCATTTTTTGGTTGTGTGTTATGGAGTCTTTCTATCACGTGGCACAAAAATAGTTACAGGACTAAGTAATTTGGTCTAGCACTTTATTTTTTCCATCTATGCCCTGTAATCTGGTAAGACCCACACATAATGATTCAAAGCAAACTGAAATATACTACATGTGGGTTTTTTTTCTCTCATTAGCTGGCAGAGCAGAATCATGCTAGAAGCTTGGCTGAGAACAGGCATTACTTTAGCATCTTCCCAGCATGACTCTAATCGATAAGGAAATCTGTGAATCCAGCTTATAGTCCTTGTTCTTTTTTTTTTTTTTCTTACAGAGTAACTGAATAAATTGAAACAACCCCCTCCTATTTACTCAAATAATTTAAAATGCTAGGCTCTGTATCATTTCTCTCCAGTGGCCTTTTTACTCTGATAAATGAGGAGCGTGGCTGCATTAAGTTGAGGCAAACAAAGCAAAGTACTTTCAAATATGTTGAAAACCTTGCTAAACTGACAGCTGTGTGGTCTCTGTCAGAGTATCTGTGGCAGAGGCTCTATTCAAAATGCTGCTTTTCTGTGTAGAAGAACAACTTGTGTCAGGGGAGGTCTGAGAGCTATTGATTCATGCCCAGTTAAAAGTCCTTGAGCCCTTCCTTATGGTAGAAGAACATGTATTGTATTTGCCTTTCATGACAAGTGCAGTGGTGTAGATGCCGCCAAGGGTTAAGAAAGGTAAAAGCTGGACTGGAGAAAATAGAACTATGTAGGACTTGGCCTCCTAGGTTACTGAAATATTAAACTGTATCAGTTTTTATAGTTTTTTCACAAGGAGCACCAGAATATTGCAATGCTCAGTATGTCTTTAATCGGCAGGGTATGAATATGTATATTCTAGGAATGCAAGTTTTTTTTATTTCCTTTTGCATCCTTGGTTAACGAGACTACTACTGGATTCAACTTAATTATTCCCCTTTTCATTTTTTGTGCATCACTGATCTTTGTCTAGATGAGCAAGTTGCTTTTATAGGCACTGCTTTAAATTAGCAAATGTTTTTCAGTATGGTAATCTTCCATTTTAGGAATGAAGCAAATTCACTTTTTTAACATCAATTTCTACTTAAGACATTATTTCATAGCGAGTTTTAGGGAGTTGCCAGTCTTGCCCTGGTTGGCTGAAGAAAAGCAGATTATGCAACTTTTACGTTTGCAGTTTTATTGCCAGCTACAGCTCCAACCTTCCTACCAGTTGACCGGTCTTGCAGCCCTCTGAAGACCTCTCCCAGTTTTTCCTTTTACTTTGTATAATTTAGAAACATGTTTCCAAAAGGATACAGTTATGCTCCCTATACCTTCATTTGCATTCCTCTTTCACAAAAAGGAAGAACCTAATTTGCAAAAGAAATTGTGCCAAATACCTCCTTTTTTTTTTTTTTTTTTAAGTCAGGGATTGACTGTATTTATGTCATCTCACTGTTTCCGAAACACCCATTGCAGTGACTCATACATAATCCCCTAAGGAGTGAAAAGAACATTTTTAAAATGAAGAAACACTCACTGAACTGGAGCTAGAAAAGCTGGCAGGAAATCCTAGATCTAGCCCTATAGAAAAAAACAATTATCTGTGGAAAAAAAAAATTTCTATAATACTGTATATAAACATCTTACTATGTGTCCTTTATAAAGATGTAATGAGATTTTCTTGTCATTTGTCTTCAGATGTGAGAGAATGCACAGATTTTTTGGCTTCTCTTCCCCTCATTTTTGGATAACTAGAACTGCAGTGCTCAGATGTGTGTCATGCTCACTGCTCACTTCTTCCAAGCCCTCCCTTCACCTTGTTGTCATTGATTTGTCTCTTCCAAAGTTTTTCAAATAATTTTAAGACTGTCTTGGTTTTCCACTTTAGAAGGGTTGTTGTAGTTTATTTTTTTTAATATGCATGCCTTCTAGTTTAGCTGTCATTGTTGTATGAATCCTCTAGAAGTTTGATACTACATTTTTAGCTGAGACAAATTTTTAATCAGTGAGGCACAGGGATTAAAAATACTTCTTTTTGTTTGGATATGTCATTAAATAATTTTTAAAAAGGATGTGTGTGTCATAATTCATAAAAGACAAGAAGCTCTAGAAGTTCCTAAATAAGGCATCATGGGTTATATGATGACCAAAATAGCTCTTTGATCATGGTTTGCCTTTGCTTTTTTTCCAGACAGTATTTGGAAAACCTTTGCCTGAGTTATCTCTGGAGAAACAAGTAACCTCCAGGAGCTGTGGTCTGCAGCATGCACTTATAAACACTGCTAGTTCCTTTTTTTTTTTTTTTAAATGCCCATAAAATGCTGAGATGGAGTTAATTTGCTTCATAGCATCCCATATGATGCTGTCTGTGGCTTAGATTTGTGACGGGGGGAGTCAGCAGCTGTGTGGTGCTGAGCTGCCTGCAGGGGTTAACCCACAATAAATAACAAATGCCTTCCATCATATCTGTCCTAGGTATATAAAAATTGGAGGAAAGAGGTAAATGAGTGTGTCTGTGTATAATTTTCTTGGTTTATGCAATATTTTCCCAGGCCTGCAAAAATGGAATATATTTAGCATCTGGAAAGGAGCAGCAAATAAATACATGATAATGCAAATTGTGCATAACAGTTATAATGAGGCTAAATGTAATACAAGGTCAGTCATAGTTCCAACGACAGCAAAATAAACAAAATACTTTAAGAAGTGTTATGTGTCAGCTGAAGACCTGGATAAGTGGAAGCACCTAACTGTTCTAAAACAGGTGCTAGAAGTGGAATGAAAGGATATTTCATTTCAAGCAGACCAGAGGCATAAGAAATTCCTGCCTGATTGAGACTAGTCATCCAGGATGGTGTCTAAGAATGGCAGCATGTAAACCTGCCTGCTTTCTATGCTCCCTTCCCTTTGGACTCTTCCAGCATCCATGGCTGTTGAATTAGAGCTTTTGGAAGGTACCTCCTTGCTCAGCCCTTTTACAGTCCGCTTAAGGCCCTGTCATCCATCACATTGCCTCATCCCTTGTTCAACTGTTTGTACCATCTCTCTGCACAGCCTCCTGTGTGGCGTGTTCCAGGAGATACTGTGCAAAGAACATTTGTTGGTTGATCTCCCATCAGTTTTATCAAGTACCTCCAGTTCTTGTGTTTAGGGTAAATAGTGTGTTTCCATTCCATTTGTCCATCACCTTCATGATTTTCTAAACATCAGTTGTATCCCTCTCAGCCATCACATCCCCAGACTGCAGAGTCTTAAGACAAAAGGCCAGCCTTTTTGATCTTTCATCTCAAGGCACCTGTCTACCTTCTCCTTCATTCTGGTTGCCCTTCTCTGTACCTTCTCTAACTCCTTTTGAGATGTGGAGACCAGAACTAAATATTACTGAAGACATGAATGCCTCAAAATTTTACGCAGTGAAAATTATGCCCTCTTTAAGCATCCTTCCTGATGGTGCCTACCATTTTGTTGACTTTTATAGCTGCCTCTGCACTTGGAGCAGGAATTAGATGCAAGTTGGTAAGAGCTGAGTGTTCAGCAGTGTTCTGACAGTCGAGTGGCCTAGCCTTCCTTTTGATTTCTAGGGTAAGCGTGAGATGATGCTCTCTTCAGAAGTCCTCTTGGGGATTTATTTATAGATGCATGGCAGCCTTCTACCTCCTTGCAAAATGTGCCTTTTCACATGCCCTTATCCTTCCCTTTCTCACAGTGGCTTTTGGGTTCCTCAAAAAAAGGTGATGGAAGAACAGAATAATGTAACACTTCTGCATTTTGTATGTCTTCCCTGTTTAAACTAGAACAAGCAAGAGAGATCAGAAAGTTTCTTGGGTAATCTCTTACTATTTTGAATTGGAGCCAGTCTGACTCCCATTGTTATCATGTTAACATAGACATGTTTTATACTGGATTTTTCTTAATTTCTGAAGTTTTATTATGCTGAATGATATGTGAGGAAAACACTAATGTAGTAGTAAGTATTGTGTGGTTTAGTTAAACATGGGCTTGAGTCAGCGTTGTGCCTTTGCCACAGTAAAGGCAAACTGCATATTGGGTTACACTAGGAAGAGCTTAGCCACCAAGGAAAGGGATGTGGGTTGTTTCCCGACACACAGCATTAACAAGCCTGCATCTGGAGTGCTGTGTCTGGTATCTCCTCCTGCACTGCCCAGCACAGGAGAGATGTTAATAAATGGAGAGGACCTAGCAAAGACCTGCTAAGGAGGTTAGAGGGCTGCAGCACGTGACGGCAGCTCTGGAGAGGAGCTCAGCTTGGTTTGGCTGGAGAAAAGTCTAATGGGGAATCTAATTGCATCTTTTCACCCTCAAAACTGAGGTTACAGAGAAAATGGAAGTAAAATCTTCCGAGGGGTGCACACAGTAAGGACAAGAGGCAATCATCACAAGATGCAACTTGAGAAACTTCTGCTGAGGTATGAAGAAAACCACCTTTACTGTGAACTGGCCAAGCAACTGGAACAGGTTGTCCCAAGAAAAACAGAGGTTTTCAGGGTGTGACTGGACGAGCTTCTGAGAAACCTGGTCTAACTGTGAAGCTGTCCTTGCCTCCAGCAGGTTTGAATAGGTGACATTGTTCTGATCTCAATTTTTGTTTGATTCTGTGTTTGTGAATAGCTAGTGAGACGTTGCTAAAATGTGTGCATTGTTCTCTGCAGGTTTCAGTGTGATCTAACATCTGTCCTGTTTACAAATTGATGATTTTTTGCTAAAAATCTGAACTTTCAGCAATGTTTCCCAGTTGTCCTCTTGGACAGTAGTGTGAAAAAGCAGTGACTGTACGTTTTGGGGAGCGTTCGTGGGTGGGGCTGTTGCACTCTGGAGACTTCACACTCAGACACTTCAGAGCCTTTCTGTCCAGTTTCTTCCAAAATCACCCGCCCTTTTCCTAACCCCACCAACCTTGCTGATCACGGAAAATGCCAAGTAGTTTTCAAAATCCCAGCCTTTCTTCTCAGCGAGACCTTCAAATCTCTTGGTGTGGAGGCAGGGAAGAGTGCTTGCTGTAAAATGGTAAAGCTGTTTTAAACAAGGATGCAGGAGATAACCAGTGCCGGTGCCTGGGGCAGCTCTCTTCAGCCCCAGCACTGCTTCCCCCAGCGGTCTGTCAGTGTGGCTGTGCAGCAGATCAGATCAGGGCTGCATCTCGTTTTTGCCTGCTGTCCCCAGTGCCCTCAGAGTACCTCATGGCTGCTATTGCAGCAGAGGGAGCGGTGTGGTGGGAGCAAGTCGGGGGGGTGAAGGGTGGGGATTAGTTGTCGCTCAATGCTGCCGCAGACGTGCGTGCCAGATCACACGTAGTCACGGCACTCTGTCCCAGCACAGGAGCATGTTGAGGCTGTATCTGGTGACCAGTGAGACCCTGTGGAGGTCTCAGCAGCTGGTACGCGCAGCCTCAGAAACACCCTGTGTCTGAGGGAGGCCCCAGGGATGCTGTGCTCTGTGTTGCGGCCTCATCTGCCTCCATACCACCCTCTCCTTCATAAAATGTTCTGTCAGTGCTCCCTGCATGCTGGTTTGGTGTGCTGCCTGAACTAAGTTCAAGTTATCACATCCTATGTGGGTATTTGGGAATGCTTGGGGCATTAGGCCATTTCCAGGACCTACTCACTAAGGTAAGTGTGGGCAATGGCTGGTGATGTTCTCCAGCATCCAGTTGCTTTAGTAATAAGTGTTCATTGAGCCCCTTAACAGAGTCTTCTCCCTTCTTGCATAACATATATGTAGTACCTCAGTGCATTACAGTACTGGATTTAAATAAATAAAGGGTCATCAATTTATATGATCTCCTGCTGTTTCTCTCTGTATATATAGGATGACAAAGAAGCCAACAGACCCATGCCAAACAAAGGAGACCATGGACTAGGAAATGAGAAGTTCAAACCTGTGGTACCTTGGCCTCATGTTGAAGGTGTGGAAGTGGACTTAGAATCCATTCGAAGGAAAAATAAGGCCAAAAATGAACTAAATCAGCATGGTGGTGGTGATAACAAACAGCAAAACGTCATCCAGAGGCAGTATCTCACATTTAAGCCTCAGACATTTATATACCGAGATCCTGTTTTACGACCTGGAGTCCTTGGTAATTTTGAACCCAAAGAGCCTGAGCCTCACGGAGTTGTTGGTGGCCCTGGAGAGGAAGCGAAGCCATATGTTTTAGGACCAGATTACAAAGAATCTATTCAAGCCAGCATTAAAGAGTTTGGGTTTAATATGGTGGCAAGTGATATGATCTCACTAGATCGGAGCGTTAATGACTTGCGTCAAGAAGAGTAAGCAAACTTTTTTTCTTTTAGTTCTGTTTTTAAGGGATTTAATTATTTTCTTTCCATATATCTTAATTGATGCTTAAAATAATATTATTAATTAAGCCAAATACTTAAGGCTTCTTGTCCTGACAGGCAAGAGTGCTGTACTATACCAAATGTTTCCATATATTATTCTTAATGCTGTTGCAATGATTCCTTTCATGAATACTTAATCTGTATTGATTTATCTCTGAAGTCATCTGTTTTGGTGTCTAATTGCAGGTATTTGCACGTTCCAGGTCCAGCCGCAGTCTTCGTTTCCCTATCTTATTTTCTTAATCTGTAACTTCTTATGATTTATTTTTAAAAAAGAATGATTTTCTTTATTATTTCCTGCAGAAATTCCTACATTAGTTAGTTTATTCAGTTTTGGTTTTACCCCAATGCTTTAAAAACTAAAACTAACAAATAAAGATGACAGAAACAAAGAGATATTGTTCCCTTTAAATAACTCTGCTTAATTACCTGCATTAACAGAAGTATAGATCTGCCATAGTGGTGTTTCAGGTGTGGAGCTGATGGGATAATAGTCTTCTAACAGTTTCCCACCACGTTTGTCGTAAAGAAGGAAGCAATTCTAGAAAAAAAACATTTTTTACTTGCTGGGAGAGTGCCTACTTTGGTGTGGGGAAATTCTAGGAAGTTACTAACATTTGCTCAGTGATTACTAAAAGGTTTACATGGTCTCTTCTGATCTTTGGTATATGCTGGAGCCAAATTCATTCTCAGGCTGATCTGCATTTGATACAATTTTCATTGTTAAATATCAGCTAAGGACAGGTCTGAGCAAAGTGATTGACTGGTAGGGGTTTTGTTTGTTTGGGTTTTGGGTTGGTTTGCTTTAGTTTGATTGGGCTTTTTTTTTTTCATTTGGAGGGGAGGGTATATGAATTCAGATGTGAAATGAGGTACTTGCCTGTTTTCACTTCCCCCTCATCCCTAGCAGTGGAGCCATGGTGATCCTTGGATTGGGTGCCAACCTCTGGGTTGTATCTTTCCAGCTATGGCAGCTGATCTGTTTGGTTGGTCACTGGCTGGTTACTGAGGCTCTGCTGCGGCTTTTTATAGTGGTTGTTTTTCCATTTTGTGATGTAAAAGAGAACTGGCCAGCTGTGAGTCTGACTCATGCCTGTGCATGTACGGCTGCTTGGATTTACTACCTGGTGTGCACCCATTGAAAGTGAACGAAGTGCATAGAATAGAGTGTTTCCCTTCCATCATGCCGTGTTCCTCAGGTGACCTGCTAAAGGTTTCCACTTGTCAGCAGTCAGAGAGCACCATGCCTGCCTGCTGCCAGTGGTGAGGAAGCTTTGGCTGTCCTAGGGTTCACTTCAGTTTCCTTTCTTCACTGCAGTCAGCGTTGGACCTCTGTGCTAATGAGATTTTTCTGAAGGGGAAGAAATGATCTGGGTAACGTAGGTCAGCATTTTCTTTAAGGAGGTTATTCCCTAGACATTGCTGCTTCTGCTGAGGCATTTGCAGCCACTGGGGCCCCTTTTGTAGGAGGCAACAGGACTAAGGAAGCTTGCAGAGAAAAACCATTTCTCTATCGGGTGTTGTGATTAACTGAGCAGAGGGGAGCTTATGGCAGGAGGTCACATTAGCAGAGCTTGCTTTGGCCCTGCCTTCCCTAGAGAAAGAGGGTGAAGGAGCTGGAAGCATGCTCTCCTGACTCTCTGCTCCGCAAGGACTGCAAAGCAGAAGTGGCAGCGTGTCACGTGTAGGTGGGACTGGGCTGCCTCTGCCCAGGCTAGCAGCCATATCTTTAGCAGCGGAGCTCAAGTACTCCCTCTCCTCTGTTTTTCCTCCAAGGTGGAGGGCATCAGAGAGCATACATATCTGCCAAATGGTTCCACACCTAGAGCTTCCTGAAGTATTCTTGGCATAATCTCAGAGTTTGTCTTTACTTCTGTTCTGAAGGGGAGTAATAAATAGAAATTTCCAAAGAAGTAAGTACTTTGTGTACTTTGAGGAATAAGAGAGACAGCCATGTTACTGATCAGAGTGGAAATGATGAAATTTAGAACAGTTTCCTCCAAGCACACTTGCAGATAAGTCCATGGAGGCCAAAGCCAGCAGCTCAAATCAAAGTTATGTTTTATTATTTAATATTCCAAGCAAACAAGCAAAACAGCATGAAAAGCATGAACAAAAAGCATTGTTCAGGCAACTTTATCTCAAAATACTTCATGTATTGAATACTTGGGATACCTGCAATTGTCCTAAACGGGTTAAAGGTTTATAGCTTTTGTGTGTCACCTGGGTATAGCAAAAGGAAAGGGAAGCAATGTAAGATTGGCTGATACTGCTATATGCTTTCAGGTATCAACATACTCACTTCCCTGCTCATTCCCTGATACCAATGAGAAATGCAGCAAAAGGTAGCAGATTGCCTGTTGGATGCACCATTTATTTTCCTCCCACTGATCTGTTTAAAAGTCCAGAAGCCATTTTGGTTGATAAGGCTTACCAACATTCCATTTAATCCTTCCAAACAGCAGTATAATAATCTTTTTTTTTTTTTGGTTAATAGTATCTTGGCATTGCTAATTGAGGACGATCTTTCAGGCAAACACCATGTTAATTCATTCATAGACATTCCAGTCCAGGTAGACCTCACCTCAGCCTTCTCTTCCTTAAGCATCAGAATTTCTAAGCATCACCCTAAGTAGTCAGGTTTGTTCAGTGAAGTATGCCAAATGCTTTCCCAGGCAGTGCTAGCATGAGTGAAATAGTGCTGCAAGAACTGTCTCTCTCAGCTTAAAAGCCACATAGCCTTAGGGCTTGTCCCTGCTGGAGGGAGAAGGAAGAAATGCTAATAAAGGGGGATTCAATCCTGCTGTTTAGATTTTACTTTAGAGTTGGACATGTTGCCAAGATGATTTGCCAGCTGCCTTTATTGATTCAGTAGGAACTTTGCTGCTGATTCTGGGCAGCCTCTGCTGCTTTAAAAAGCCTTAACTCTTGCTGCATCCTGTAGAGAGGAATAACGCTGGATGGCGTGTTCAAGTTGTTTGTCAGGTACATCAGAATATTTCTGTTTTGCCAGTACTGCATACTTTTGCCTTACAGATTTTAAGCAGTCTATTTTGAGGTTGAAGCCAAACACTTCTCTTGGCATACAGCAGTCATAGGTTTGATTAAACAAAATCAAGAATGTATGGGGATACATAATAGTCAGTGTACAGAATCTCAAAGATGGCATCATCTCACTGCAGCCTTTCAGCACTCTGCAGGAGGGCCAGGGGAGCCATAAACTGGGTTTAGGTGGAGCAGTACCTATTTTCTACCTTATTTCTTGTTGCAAAGAAGTAGAGAAGGTATAGCAGGCCCTGTCCAAAACCTCTGTACAATTGCTGGAAGAAAACTTTTTCTTAAAACTTGGTGATTTTTACCAGTTTTTGGATTATTGGGGTTTTTTAGTCCTGATAGGTGGCAGCCTTTTACTTTTAAGAGCAGTCATTTATCTTGAATTTTACATGTTGTCCCTGCCTCCTAGCAGACCTGTGATAAAACTAATGTTAGCTTTAGGGAAGAAGGATATTTAATTTGATTGTTCCCTGGATATTTTTTTGTGATCAGGAGTCTGCACAGAGGTAGAGCTGAAGTAAAAACAGAGTGATAAAGTTTCTGAATTATCTTGGATTCAATATATACATACCATGCTGGGGAAATAAAAAACGGACTTAGGTTTGAGGATGAATGCTGTCAGGTAACAAGGTGTGTCCTCTCAAAATAAAATTTGTAACTGAAAAGCATTGCTGCTAGGAAGAACAAGAACTGAGTTGTTTTACAGCATAATGAGCCACTTGTTCAGAGCATTTTAAAATAAAATGAAATTTAAAAAATACAGCTATGCTGGGTCTGAACAGAGATCATTTTTCTTGACAATCTGGTCTCTAGCTCTGGCCAATAACATGCTTGGGAGAAAACATACAAGAATGGACTAAGTTTCATTCCTGGCAACCAGTGGACTTGGACACTTGAACCAAAAATTGCAACAGGATTGTCATGCTTCATAGACTTTTTTCTGTGCACAGACTTGTCTTTTAAATGCATTTATACCCTTGGAATTAATGACATCCTGAGTCAGTGACTTTTTCCAGGCTGAAGAACATAGTGTTTGTTTAACTTCTATCCCAGATACTGTCACGTTACTCTGTTACTCTGCCACCCTGTGATATGGGAATATCAGAGATATCTACATCAAGCTACTACATAAATGTTTCGTATTCCTGCCTTATTATTCTTACCATTCAGTTCGCCCTTTCATTAACTCTGAGCTAAAATGCTCATAGGGCTGTCTGCATCTTGACTCCAAGATTTATTTTTTTCAAGTGGTAATGCCAAGTTTAGGGTCTATCACTGAGTATACACACTGAGTGGTCTAACACTCCATATACATTCATTTGCACTTGCAGTGAGCTCTCCTGCCAGCTCATTTCCTTGGTAGTGTCCTTGAATTATTCTGCAGCTGTTTATAGTAATTTTAATTGCAACTACCAAGAACTCTTTCTTTATTGTTCAGTTATGATTTGGAAGAGGAGGAGAACAGCTTGGTGCCCAGCACAGACACTTAGGCTGCGACAGCCACAAACTTGCTTAAAAAATTGGACTGAATAGACAGTTTTTACACTTCAGCAGTTATTAATCTAAGAGATCTTCTATCTTACCCTGCCATGCTTTGATGAAGAACTTTGCTTATAAAGAAAGCAAAGAACCTCATCAAAGGCTTTGGAAATCAAGTTACTCTACTAATAGGCTCACCGATGTCCACATAGTTTTTGATTTCTTCAAAAGATTATAATATATTTCTGCGACATGGCTTTCTTCCACAAAAGCTGTGTCTATGGTTTACTGATTTTGTTATTTATTACTAGCTTCTTTTCAGCATAGAAGTCAGACTTAGTGGTCTGCAATTCTTTAACTCCCTAGGGTCCTTTTATAAAAATTGGTGTCATGTTTTCCTCCTTCTGTTTGTTTGATAACAAGGCTGGTGTCAGCAATAGTTAAACACCACAATAGTTTGTCAATTCACGTTGCATTCTTTTGGAAATAGTGGGTTTATAAAAAAAAATGAAAAAAGCAATTAGGTTATTCATGGCAGAAAAATCCAGTAGAAGCTATCATGCAGTTATCTACTATCTCCAAATTACAAGTCCCTAAGCTTTAGGTAGCTGAAGATAGGAGCATAAAATGGGAAGTATTATTGTGTGCTTGCCCTGCTTTTATTCTCTTCCCTGGGTATCTGGCATTGGTCACTGCTAAGAGTTCAACGGAAATACTTAATTTAGCTTTCCTGCTTCTGAAGTGGTCTCTTTTCATTTTGATCATCTGTCAGCCCAACAGACTTTCTGGCAGGCATCCTACTTGTGTTTGAAAAAAATATTTCAATAGCAGCTTTTATACTTCAGTAAGCTATTTATCAAACTTTTTTTTTTTTGTTAAATCTATCTTATTATTTACATTGTTTGCTTGAATTAGTGCTCATTTCTTGTTTTCCTTGTTTGGACACCACCCTGTGCATTTAAAGAATGTCTGTCTTACTATTAACAGCACCTGTCTTTCAATCATGCTGGCTTTCCCTAGTTCCTGACTGGGCTTTTTTTTTTTATGATTAATGATAAACACTCTTAGCTTCTAATATGGTGTCTTTGAAAAAGCTCCATGCTACCTGAAGGCATTTTACCCTTAGTTTCTCTCTTCAATAAGTGAACTCACTTCTTTGTAGTTCCCCTTTTCAGAAGGAGGTGTTACTAGGACTCCTCTCTCTTGGCATTAGAACTTCAGTGCGTTGTGGCTACAATTAGAGCGTGGCTTCTACACAGGTATGTCTTCAGCTGAGCTCCACATTGTGCTGAGGACTCAAAATAATGCTGCTTCTCCTATGGGTTCTGTGATGTGCTGCCCCTGGAAACACTAACTAGTGATGCCTGAAATGGTGGTCTCTGAAGCACGGTTTATATTTACTGTCTCCTGAGGCAGTGGAAGTCTCCTGCCTGTGTCTTCTGTCTTCTTAGGTGCTCCAATTCCTCCATACATGTTGCAGGTGCTGTCCGAGTCCTGCTTGGGCAGCCAGTACTTCTGTGTGGTGGTATCGATGGCTTCCCCTTGTCTTCATGCTAGAAGATCCCTCACACATTTAAGCTCTAATAATCTGGTTTATTTTAGAGAAGGCAGTCCTTGCTGGATAAAGTTAATCAATTTCAAAAATTTCACCAGGTACTAATGAATTCAACACACGCTGCCTTAGACCATTTTCTCATCCAGGCACTGAAGCTCTGCTTCTTGATTTTTTTGCCATTGCCTGTAAATTTGGTAAATCCAGCTATTTTCTCCCTCTTCCTATCTGGAAGAAATAAATAAATTGTCCATGTCCTCTCTGCCCCATGACTGTGGGTGTGAGATGCTGAATGAGTCCTTGGGCCAGGCCTCTGCTATGCTTCTTCCAATCTGTTTTACTGCTTTCTATGGTGTAGCTAAAGATAGGCATGGCAGAGCAGGCATGGTGCTGGCCAAAGGGGCTGTGGCATTTGGAGCTGTGGGTAAAAGCCTAACTGAAGAGACTTGCTGCAAAATCAGTCCTCCAATTCAATGAGTTTAAAATAGAGACCTAAGTGAAGTGACTGTCACCCTTAGAAGTCCAATTGCATGCAGTCTCTGGTTAATGTTCTTTCGTATGTTCTTGCAGAAGACATTAGTTCTGCTGTATGACTAAGTGTTGTGTAATAATCTTATTTAAAATATTATTAATTAAGACAAAAATATTATTAAAATAATATTAATACAAATCCCAGTGTTAAATGTTGTCATTGTGTGTTGGCCTCCTTCTGACGAATCAGAGTCAAACTACATTTTGCTTTTTAAGTCATTATCCTAAATGGATCCTTGCAGGACATAGCCTTATGCTTAACAACAACAGTGGCTGTTGTTAATAGCTGTTTTTTGCAGGGAGGAGGTATTAATTTGGAGTTGGAAGCTTTTTCACGGTCAGGTTGATGCATATGCCCTTGATAAAACCATGTTGGCTATTCCCAGTCACCTTCTACTTCATGCACTTGGAAATGGCTTCCAGCTGCGTATGCTGTCATCTTTCCAGGGGCTAGCCATAGTTCCCTGGATCCTCTTTCTTGAAGGTGGGCATGGCATTTGTCTTTGCCAGTTGTCAGGATCCATTGTCAAGTACCAGGACCTTGTAAAAATGGTAGAATGTGACCTCACAATGACATCACAAGCTCCCTCAGCACCCTTTAGTGTGGCCCATCCCGTCCCATGGACTTCTGCATGTTTATCCCATTTGCTGTGATACCTCCAGTGAAGTGGTCCCTGAGCCACCCTTCCTCTGTGGTGGATATCTTTCACTTCTGCAGACTTTGCCACTAGATGCAGGGAACTTGGAGGTGTGACAGCAAACCTTGCAAGTAAAGACTGAGGGAAGTCAGGTGTTGAGTCTTTTCTGTGTCCTTTGACACTAAGTTGCATCTCATTCAGCAGTAAACCCATGTTTTCTTCAGTCTTCCTGTAGCCTACAAGCCCTTCTTGTTGCCCTTTCCATCTCACAGATTTCAACTCCACTGGAGCTTTGCCTTAATTCTCTCTGCACGTGCTCAGGCAATGTTTCTGCACTCCTAGGTAGCCAGTCCATGTGTCTACCTTCCCTACTCTTCCTTTTTTGCACTGGAGCTCTGTCAAGAGTTCTTGGTGCAGTGGGGTGGGTATTCTGCCATGCCTGTTTGACTTGCTGCATGTGGGAGTGGGCTGTTCCTGTGTTTTGGGGAGGTTGTACTCAAACAAGCCATTCCTGGGTCCTTTTTGGCAAAGTTGTAACACCTGAGATCGTTAATTTCTCATGGCAGATGTTATGAAACATTCAAAACATGGTTTCTCTATGAAAGAGTCAAAAAGGGAGGGAAAACTGCCTGATGGACAAAACCACCGACAACTACAAGTGTCGAGCTCCGAGAGGAGGCTGTCTGGTGTATGGCTTATTTCAAGAGCTGCACCTGGTTACACAAGACTAAAGCAGTGCAAGTGTTCCAAAGAATCTGTATTCAGTATTTTTAAAAAAAAAAAGGTATCTACAATGCATTAGTTACAGTAGTCTCTTTGTAGTTTATTTTATATCAAAAACACTAAGGAGCAATGCAGGTTTTCCTTCATGAAGTTCACTTTTACAGTAGAACACTTCAATCCACATCTGCATTTCCATTGGTATGTTTTGCTGGGCTTGAGTCATGCTTATTGCACTTTGGGTTGAAATTTAAGTCAGGAAGCATCCACTTACAATATACTTTAAGTGGTGCTCTGTGAAACTCCTTATCTGTCCTATTAACTAACTTACATTACTGTAGAGCCCTTAAGCCAGGGATGTTCATACTGTTGATCAGATTTCATGCCAGGGTAATTAACTGTTTTGGCTGTAAGAAAGGATCAGTGCTCAACATGCTTTGCTCAGGCTTGATACACTGTTGTTATCCAACCCATTTAAGACTTACAAATTTTTCTTACTGACCCAGAGGGTTTTAGTATTTTGACTCAATTTAGACTACTTTTTTTTGATAGCTTCTTTTTACAAATGTTGCAGGAATTTTATCCTGAGTTGTTTGACTGGGAGAGGAAGCATCATGAATCTTTGTGAATGTTTATGGCATGAGACAAATCAGTCTCTTACTGGATTTTTTTTTTGTCAGTATGACAATAGATAACTGCTATCTGCTCACCAGTGTGAGCCAGAATTTCAACTGCATCACCTGCACACATGTATCAGTCTGATCATGGCAAAATAAATATTTTTAAGTGGTGTTTTTCTTCCATGGATTATCCAGTTTGACTTTATCTTCTTGATGACATTATTGCTGTTGCAGGGCATGCACCCTGGGCCATACAAATTTGTACTTGAATAATTCGATCTGTTGCCATGGGTCACCTTTTTACTTCAGACAGAACAACTGGCAATAAGCTTTTGTTGAAAAACCTTGAAAAGTAACTCTTCCTTGCTTGAGTACAATGTTCCTTGTGTACAGAAATGTATTTTTGGAAAACTGTTTTTGCAGCTCATGACATTTTATAAAACAAATCAAAAAGGAATGAGAATTGGCTTGGTTTTTAAAATCATACATGTAGTTTTGAACGGCTTTTTTAAATTAGTAGTAGTAGTAGTAGTAGTAGTACAAGCAGAGGAGGGAATTCTTGCCAAAAATAAAGACTTTACTTAAGAATACACACATGCGGAGCTGTGTGTTGGTAAAGCAGAGCTGTTGGTAAAGATACTTTTCCTATCATAGTTTGATGGTGGCAGCTTGGAACCTTTGGTTGGCTGAAGTGCTATTAGTAGTATCAAACTATATAGAAAATTTTTGGTGCTGAAGTTGAGTCAAAAAAACCCCAAAATCTTTAGTTGTAAACGATTACTCAGGGTATGAAATAAGGCAGATCAATCTTGGCTGCTCATTAGAAATGGCTGGTCTTTTTACTCTGGGCAAATAACATGAATTTAGTATGTTCTTTTACAGTAAGTAGTTAGGTGTCCAGTCAACCTTGTTGTAGCTAAGGAGATTGAAAAGAAAAGCTCTGGAGTGGAGCCTGCCTTCTTCAGGAATGTGATTAGTTCCTTAATTATAGCACTGTGCAAATTACATATTTGATACTGCCATACAAAAAAAGATTTCAGTAATTACTGTTGGTATCTGTGTCATTGGAAATGGAGCATTAGGGACATGGTTTCATTTCACATGGTACCTTGGGAAAATCTTTTATTCAAGTGCCACACAGTACACTGGAACTGTTCCATAACCAAGAAAACTAATTTTATAGTATGCGCATAAATCTTTGTGCACCTTACTGAAGACTGGGGTTGAGAATCTGGTGAATTATTGTGGTCACACTAAATCAGGAAGGCTGGCTTTCCTCTGCAGGTTATCAGCTGTCTTACTGCTGGCAAAACTCCTGGAGGGGGAAAAAAAGTGTTTAAAATGTAATTAGCCATGTATTGTCAGAGCATCTCCTTGTGGTCAGGAAAGATTTGAATTCCAGGCATTGGCCTTAAAGCAAAACCAAGCATTTTCTGTTATTGTTTCAGGTCCCAGTAGTGAAAACTACAGTGAAGATGGATCCTGTCTCTTTAGTGTTGGCTGCTAGCATTTCAAATTTTAAGTTTCAACAGAGAAATAGTTCACCCGAAGAGTATGAAGTTGACAGAAGCACCAGGTGTTTTATCTGTAGTTGGATTTACTTAGCTGTGTATCTGAAATGAGAAGACCAAACTCTGAACAGGACCTCTTGCTCAACAGAAAAGTATAGCTCAGCACCTTGAGTATATCTAAATACTGCCTTAAACCTTGACTTCAGAGGAGGGGGCAGAGAGGAGGCCAACAGGTTTCCTGCGGCTGCTTGTGTAACCTTCCAGGTGCCGTCTCACATCATAGAAATTTTGGTGCAAGTGGCAGAAGCATTCTGTCAAATGAGTTGTAATCTGAATGTGAAACTAAAAAATTAAATGAGCTTCTTACGCTCTGTCTTGTTCCTGTTAACCAGAACTTACTGTGGTAAAGTATATAAATAAACATGCATGATACAAGTCATAATTCAGTCCAGCTGAGCATGGGCAGGAACTTCAAGGTTTAATCTCTGATGAGCAAGGCATGGTGGAAATAAAGTACTTCTGTGGGACTGAGTCCACTGCCCCAGGTTTCTTTCTAGCCTTTGGTTTATTTTATTAGGCAGTGTTTGATAAATCCAAAATTATGCACAACCTGTATTCTCTTGATCTGTACGTAAGCAAATGCATCAAGCTGTAACTTCCTAAACTAGTGCCCACCTCAATGGAGAAATGCTGAGAGCTGCCATATGCAGCAAGTTGTAGCTGCTTACCAGTGTTTTCTGAGGACACAGCACTGGCTGCTTCAGAGGGGAGAGAGGAGTGCATTGCCAGAAACTGCTCTTCTGCAGCTGACCCACAGCCATGTCCTGCACCGGTGCTGAGTGATCCCCTTGCCCCATCTCCTCCCTGCTGCAGTGCACGGTGTGTCGTGGTGCTGCAGAAGGGCTGGAGATATGTGGAGAGATAACTGCACCGCTTTAAACCAAACCAGGAAAGAAGAGGGCTTTGGCTCCATCTCCCCGTAATGTCACTTCCCCTTCCCCGAGGAAAGGGATTTATTTTGACCTTCTACATGCCCCAGCTCTCCTGCCCTATGGTGTTTACTGCTTTTAACTTTTTCAGTGTTGGGCAAGTGATACTATGGGTAAGAATCTTGTGATTAAAAAAAATACAAAGTGTGTTCCTTTAATTTTCCTGTTAGCCCTAACATTGAGTTTCTGTATAAACCTTGCCTTGAATTTGGGTCGTGGCACTTTCAGAGGTATGATAGGAGATGTAGCTTGTGCTTCCAGGGGCACTAATAACAAAATTTAGTCACATAGCCTTGCAGGCTGCTTCAGGAATGGAAATAGATTAAGCTTGTAGCTATTGTAAAAATAGGAAATGCTGTTTCAGCGTAGGTTTAAGCTGTTAAGTAGTGCGTAGTGGAGGTTTTGCTGCTGTCTGCTAAAAGGGGAAAAAAACCCAATTTACTCAGCTGATCAAAATGTCTTTCTTGGGTTGTCTATTCACTTCTCTTCCAGAACCCCTGCTTTTTAAGTTGACTACTGTAATCTTACATTGATGTTGATGATGCATAAAAATACCCTTTAAGGCTTTATAGGTAACAAATTAGTATTAACTTCAGATTTACTTAGTCATATCTTAACAAAAAAATGTCCAGTTCTGTAATCTGTTTCTGCCTACTCTAAACTTAGGCAATGATCCCTCTGACTTGCAGGCATCAAGCAGGCGATCTCAGCTAGGACCTTGGTGGTGTCAACAATACAAATGAGCAAACTGGTGAAGGTGTTTTGTGAAAGAAGCTGTCGTATGTCTTCTTAGGGGGTGATGCAGTAGTCATAATAAAGCCATGATTTAAAATAAGCCCTGAATTCAGTATTAGAGTATGTAAACAGCATGCTGTTTGCTGAAGGACTGTCTCTTTATAAGAACAGGGCTTACTACAGGAGGAAGCTCCTAACTTATTTTTGGGCTCTGCTAGTACTAGACCCTCTCAAAGAGTGATAAAAATGCATGCACTATAAAGCAATTATCAGTAGGTGATAATATCATTCTGAATCTCATACCACTTTAAACATGAAATAAAACTTAAAATACAATTTTAAATTGTGAACAGTTTTGTATTAATGGAGAAGAGAGACTCCTTTTTTTGTGTGTCAACTACAATTTCAGGATAAATGCCATCCTGAGACCTTCAGCTTTGCACTGATTCAGGGGTCTCAGCTTGAAACAGCTGACTCGAGCTTCTTAGGAGTTGGCTGCTGGAGTGGTTACAGGAGTGCGATGGCAACTGCCTGCTGTCTTGCAGAAATCCATGCTGCTAGGTTTTGGTCTAAGCACACAAGTACAGTGCTTTAAAACCCAGAGAGGGGACTGATGTGCCTTTGGAAAGCGCAGGTGCTAGTTATATAGTTGAGCTGAGGAAGATAGTATCAGGACAGAGAGTCACTTGTGGCCACGATACCTCTTACTTTTCTCTGGAGCTTAGGTGCTGGTATGCTAGGGAAGTTAGGAATTCAGGATGCCATGAGAAGCACTTCTCTTGGCTCAAGCTCTCAAATTGCCCTCCAAGTATCTATCTTATTGGGGCTCATCCTTAAATTGTTGTTGAGATACTCTCCTTGTTCCCTTGCATTTTTGCTTGATGCATGGATTTCTCTTCCAGTAGAAGCAGCCTCTAGCCCGGGCTCTTTTCAGCCTGAGGAAAGTTAAGCCCACATCTGCAGCTGCCGTGGTTGCTAACAGGGAGGCTGTAGGGTCATCCAGTCCTTGGAGCGTGTCGCCATGGTCATGTTGGTTGGGCCAGGGGACATCAGTAAGAGCAAGCTAATGACTAGAGTACAAAGCTGCAAGAGCAGAAATTTCCGCAAGCCAAGGAGCGCTCCAGCCCGATGTCCAGCTTCTTGTGCAGAGGGCTCCCCCATAAAAGGGCTCCTCTCCTGCTGTGGCTGGTGCACAACTGTGATCAAGGGACAGGGACGTCCGTGTGGCACAATCTCCAACAGGTCTGTTCCGTCCCAGGGCGGAGAGGGAGTAGGCCTAATTCACGTCTTAAGTATGCAGGCTAATAGTCAGAAGAAACGTTACTCACTGTGTTTATTCATTAGATCACTACTTGTATCTTCCAAAAGGTTTCTTCTCATTCCAGTAATGAGTCAGTCCATGGTTTTGCTTAGTAACACCAGTGCTGATTTGGGGACAGGAAGTTTTTATTCATGGACCGATCTGAAAGCGTTGCTTCCTTTCACTCCTGAGTTCCCCGAGGAAAGGAAGCAAATAGAGCTGCTCTTCCCTGCAGTGCTGCCGAGGGAAGGTGTTGCCAGCCCTTCACAGATTGGTGCGCGCCTGCTTCTTCTCGCCCCATACAGTAACTCTTTACAGGGGCCAGGAATAGTGATGTGAAGTATTTAGGGGCAAGACTAGCTTAAGGATTCTACCCTCTCAATCCTGCATATCTGCTGCAATGTGCCATCCTTCCAGCTATGCCAATAAGAATCTGAACTAAATTTTTTTAAGTGAGTTTGTTTACTGATTTGGTTCACAGTATATAACTACAGCTGGCCTGCAGGCTACACCTGAAAGGGCACCGTGCTACCGTATGTGGGCAGGACAGCACCCAGGGATGAAGCTGGAGGTGAAACATATTTAAATCCTCTTCATCACAGACCCTTTTGTACTTTGACTCTGCCTGTGCCAGTTTTCAGTAGCTTGCAGCTTTGGCAAGGAAGCCCATACCTACTTGACCCTATCTTTTAAAACTGAAGCATGAGTCTGGAAATTTAGGCTTTTTATTTTCCTTTTCTGGCCCTTAAAATTTACAGGGAAACTAGTACTGTAAAATTCACTTTCAAACACAAGGAAAATGCAATTCTGGTTTCTTGGTATTTGGTTTGCCAACCACTGGATGTCAGTGCTGCTCCACTGAAGAAAAGCTCTTCTGTGCTTCCTTCCCTGTGGATGTGAAGGAAATGAGAGTGGAAGCTCCTGATTTTTGTTGCTCCAATACTTGAGCAACATTCTCATTTCTTGGAAAAAACTGCCACAGAGATTAAAATATTTCTTAGTTGCATGTATCTAAAACAACTACCATGTTTCAAACCTCCAATTCTCAACGCATAATGAGAAACAAGATTGTGCACAGGAGTCACTGCAGCCTGTTGGAGCTTATGGGCTTGATGAGTCAGTCTGTGCACTGTCCAATAAGTGAAATAAAGGCTCTGGAAAAAACTAAAAGTATGATCTTACTAGAGGTATAAATGTAGTGCTTTTATGGCTTGCAAATGGCACGTTTAGCAACACATGATTTTTCAAGTTTAAAAAGTAAAACTTGCTGACAGATGTGAGGAGATTAAGTTGGATATGTAGCAAAAAGGCTGTCTAGACCTCTGGTTTTATGTTTTAAAAAGGTATTAAATACAGGTCAAAAAATGCTTATAAATTGCTCACAGATGCATTGTTCAATTCAGGCTCTTGTAATAGGTTTGGCTTTTTAAAATTACGTTACTTACTGTCTTTCATTCTTATGCTCTTCACCATTTTGTTCCTAAATATGACTTACCTATGCTGCAGGAAGTGAGAGAAGTAAGCAAGCAAAAGATTTGGGGGCTTTTGCAGTGTTTCCTTTGTTTCCATTGAAGGCAGTCTGAAATGCTGTAGCTGGCTGTCTTTTTTTATTGGAGAGCAAAAAAGTTTCCTAGCTAAACTGCTGAAGGTGCAGGTCAGCAGCACAGTGCATCAGATAATGCCTTCTCCTTTGAGGCACAAGGTACTGTTAATTTACGTTGTGTTTTACATGTTGCTCTAGAATAGCGTTCAGCTGACATGCCAGTTTTGAATGTGTAACACCCCATTTTCCTCCACTTTAACATAACTGTATCACAAAAATTAATTCAGGTAAATATATATGTAAAGCAACACAGTTCTGATATTAATCTGTTATTAAACACACAATGAAAAATCTTCTACGCAGCCAACTCAACATACCTAGGTAGCATATGCACTTCAAATCTGCAAATGGCTAAATAAGTTATCTCTTGTAGCTTGTGCTACAAATGGAAGTATTGCAGTCTCTAATCAGCTGAAATTTTTTGAGAGGCATCTGTGGAAGGAAAGCAACAGTAGCCAGAACCGTGCATTTTAAACAGTTGGTCTAGCACTTGTATATTGGTAGCTTATAAATACGATTAGCTGCAGCTATTTCAGGTATAAAAACAATTGAGCTGGAGGATTTTAGCCAGTAAACCGTACTTGTAGAGATCGTGCTGGGTCAGAGGTTGCTTACAGCATGCCTGAGTAAGAAAAGAAATGCCTTATTAGATCGGACTTAGTTACAGACTGTTTTGATTCTGTAATTTTCTTTTCCCACAGGACCAAAATTAACACTATGTTTCTACCAATTTTTTTTTTTTTCTGGTGGGTGAGAAATACACATTGATGCTGTTCCCTGACAATAAGAGAAATACATCCTTCTTCACCAAAAAATGCTCTTTAAATACCTGTAGATCTGTTACACGAGTTCTTTCCACATTTAACTTCATTTAATTTCAGAAACTCTGATTATTTCTGATGATTAAGGTAATTTTTCAAACACAGGAATGTTTCTGTGCATTTAAGCTTTTTATTGTATATAGAGAAATATAACTATAGAAGTCTGCGTCTGTAAGTTTAAAAGTTTCTATTTGTCAAAAGTAATTTCTTAATACATAGTAGTTGTCTTTGAAAGGTAAAATTGTCTCTCGTAGAGACTTTACTTGCTAAAAGATGAAAATAGGAAGTCTTTTGCCCATTAAAATCAAAAGTGCTATGTCTCTGGGTTTGGTGATGGGAACTGTATTATTATAGTTGGAAAAGGGGCTAGTGATCAGGTAGGGAAACTTCCAGGTAAGGAAATAGCTGGACTGGTTGTAACTAGGGAGACTGTGAACAGTCTCATTTAGGGATGCAGTTGGGGAAATGGACATTACAATTGCAAATTAAATCTATTGTTGATAAATGTGTTTAATAAACATTGGAAAGTGTGGACTGAATTACTTATATTGCTTGTTTCAAAATCATCTGTCATCCTTCAGGAAAAAAGACCTGAGTCCATGTCCACAGTAAAATTGAAATTGAAATGCAGTATGCTTTAAATGGGTACGTAAGTGCTTTTCATGGCACGCCAAGCTGTAACCCACTGATACAGATGCTTAAATTGAAAAAATTTAACAGGAATGAACATAGGCAATAGTTAGATTTCCTGTGTCGCTCTTTCTGATGCTGGTTAGTCTTGCATGTTTGGTTGATGCAATTGTCATCTGTCATGTTGACTACTAGAAAAATGTATTTTATAGCCAGATATGTGCTTGATTGAATCTGTTACTTGAATGTCCATTCAATGCATTTGTAGGGTTAGAAACTGTTTATTTTGATCAAAATTTGTCATCTTTGTTATTGTGATAGCATTTCTTGTCAAATTTTATAAAGACATTACATTTTCAAATTATCTATAAATTCTTGGCCTTTTTCTAAAATTTAGCAGCCCTTCAGTGCTCATTTTCTCACTTTATTCCTTGTGAGTTTTCTACAGTGTTTTTGTTTGGTTTCTCATGTCTCTCACGTGTTTTTTTTCCCCTCTTCTCCTTTCTTTCAAGGAAGGAGCCCATTGAACTTGGGTCACGTTTGAAACCTGTCCTTGGCAGTCTACTTTTGAAAAATTTTTACTTTTATCTGTTAAAAAAAAAAAAAAGTGCAATTGCACAAATTTGGCCAAAGCTGTTACCTTCTTACATCTGGTGACCCTGCATTTTGACTAGGGAATGGAGGGTTGAATGGGTTTGGTAAGGTTGTATATTTTAGCTACATTTGTTATACCTGAAAGTTTAACCATGAATAATAAAGATCGTATCTTGTCTGCCATGGGATTACATTTTTCCCACGAGTAACTGCTTTTCTGACAGTTTTTGCAAATGGAGATAGTTTTATGCAGTGCAGCTGACATGAGCATTTCATGTGCTGCTGCTGTACTTCAGCAAGTTTACTTACTATGCTTAAATCTATTTTATTGTGAAAGGGCAGAAATTAATGAGTTTTGCCTTGCTACAACTATGTTTCTAACTTTGCTAATAATGCAAATTCTGCATGTGGACTGTATAAAGCCAACAGAAACCCTTTATACGCAGTCCTTCTGCTGGGTGAATCTGATTTAAAGACTCTTAGAAAAAAACCAGCACCGTCTTACTGCGTGTTATGCAGTAAGTGAGCCAAAGGCACAGTCCATTCTATACTGTGATATCTGATGTTTTGAAGGGGACTCCCATCTTGGCAGATGCAGTTTGGGGCTTTTTCTTCCACTGTTCTCTACTGGCCGCACAAGCAGCAAGGTGGTGGTGGTAGGTATGTCTCTCAGCAGGGTCTGTGCAGTGCCATCCACCTACACAGGAGGAAGCACATAGCTGTTGAGGCACGAGTCATTGTTCGCCAGTTGCATCCTACTTCTTTCAGGAGGAAAAAAGACTTGCTGGCTGGAAGCAAGCTGCTTTTTGGGTCTCGTAGCTCTGTGATGCGCTTAAGCTATATTACCTTTTATATCCTGTTTCTCTTTTAATCTGAAGAATAGCCATCAGTGAAGATTTCATTTGCACAGAAATGTTCTTAAGCAGTTCTGTAAATCACAGCATGAAAACTAATAAAATCAAATCTTTTTACAGATGCAAATACTGGCATTATGATGATAACCTGCTCACCTCCAGCGTTGTCATTGTCTTCCATAATGAAGGATGGTCCACACTCATGAGGACAGTCCACAGTGTCATTAAGAGAACTCCAAGGAAATACTTGGCAGAAATCGTGCTGATTGATGATTTTAGCAACAAAGGTATGTTTGGAATATTAATTAAGAATACTTGTGGAAAAGGAAACTTTATTTTTTCTTTAAATAGTTTTATTCTGGTTTGTTACGTGCCATGGAATTGAGTTGACTCTGCAAGAAAAATAAGTTGCTTCTTCACACTCCTTTCAGTTTTCAGTAAAGGGGAAGCTCTTTTCCAATGAACTGCTTTCATAAAGGTGACAAACCTCTATGTGTGTTCAACTGTTTGAAATACAGGATTTGTAGTGGACTCTACCACAGTTGTGGAGTAGTATTTAGCAGAAAGCTGGGATAGCTAGTACCTCTGTTAGCTCTTGTGAAAACAAGTAATTTTAAGAGTACTGAAGGAGTCTGAGTTAAGCCTATTCAGGAATAATTTCTTGCTTCATTCCATATAGGAATCCAGATTCCAGTTTTTTGGGGGGGGGGGGGTTACTATAATAAAAAT
>JANZLQ010000056.1:1229897-1265814 GCA_026212715.1 Elanus axillaris | reverse complement strand
CAGTTTTTTGGGGGGGGGGGGGTTAATATAATAAAAATGTATCTAAGGCTATTGAATTATTCTGATCCATTTTCAATATCTTTTTAATTTCCAACATCCTTTATTAATTAAACATCACGTTAAGGTATTCATTGTTTCTTATTGGGGGGAGAGGCTTTTAAGAAGTTAAGTGTGTTTTAATTTCTGCCTTTCTTTGAGTCCTGCATAGTAACATTTTCAGAAGTCCAGAGATCTTCCTTTTCCTTTGTAATATACATTCTGGTCTTGGTTTATAGAGTGTTAATGCAAATTAAGGCTGCATGCAGAGAAGAACTGAAAGTGTTAGCTAGAGATACAAGATGATTGATATAGAGGAAGTCTGTCTGGTTTTAAGCTTTAAACAAATTTCAAAATAGTGCACCAAAGCTGCATGATCTGCAAGATTTTATTGCAGTATCATTCTTGAGTAGACGATGACAGAGAAAAAGAGTAGGCACGCAAATAAAAACATAACTTTGAGTGTGCAGGATGACAGTTTCTTCTAGACAGTGATGATCATGGCTTTTAGGAACACAGGCAAGTTTGAACTGGTCAGCAGCATAGGATACATTCTCTTTACCATCCTCCTTGTTTTTATAATAGCTGAATTGGGTAGAGGCATGGAAGGCAGATGACTCTTTTCTGAAACTCTGTTTTATCAAATGATCTGGGCTTCTCCCAGTTCCAGCCTTACAGGAGGCAGTTTGCTGTGAGTATACCCACTATAAATTTTAAAACTGAACTCATCCCATAGTTGGGGTGGCATCTTTGAGTATAAATAATCATTAAAAGTGTTATTGTATGTTAATTTTTACATCGTACCTTTAGGTAGGTAGGTAGGTATCATTTTCTGTCTGTTTTTACAGGAGAGGAAAAGTTACCTGTATTGTAAACTTCACTGCATCTGGCTTAGTCTAATAAAGATACTTACTGCTACATTACAGTCTCCTGTATCCTTTTACAGATTTTGAGAATTTGGCTTAGATACATACATATGCTATAAAACAAAAATATTTTCTCTCCTAAGGGATATAATTTTAATAATGTAGTCAGCAGACATGTGCTGTGTTTCTCCTTTTCAGCTGGGATCACAGCTTTCCTTCAGAGCTATTCAAGGACTGAGAAAGCTGTATAAAACAACTATGACACTGATGATCTCTAGAAAAATTACCAGAATTTTTAGTAGTGAGTGGACTCAGTACTTGGGTTTCACATGAGTTTTAGGTGACTCTGTGCTGTGTATATGTAATTCATGGAATGAGTTTGTCTGGCATAACAACTCATACTACAGTTTTCCAATATATGACGTTTGTTAAACAAAGGCAGTGTTTTTTAAGAAATTTGTTTTGAAATACAGAACTTTACTTATGCTTTCTGCTCGTATATGAATGTTTAGCAGATCCAGCTAGCCTGGACCTAACATCCAGCAGACCCTTGTCTCTATAATTCCCACACTTCATTTTCCCAAGTGACTTTCTTGAATCAGAAAATTCAGTAAAGCAAGCTCGAGATGCAGTTTTCTCATGTATGAGTGACTGGAAAACAAGCATAGACTGGAATGGCTCTGAACACCTTGCTGCAACTGTACTGTTTCACTATAATAATTCTTCAAATTGCTTTAGGCTATTAGTTGGTAAACATAATTAACTTAATTTCAATAATTCAAATTGCATTCTAGATGAAAAATGGCCAAGAGAGCAGAATCTTCCTCCACTTCTTTCTCCCCAGAGAGAAGCATGAACTAGTATGGGCTGCAAAGAGTGCCAAGCTGCCTGAAGAGATCTCCAGTTGTTAGGAGAGATGCAAAACACAAACGGTCTTAATCACAGCAGAGCTGCTGGTGGCTTTTTGCTTTTTCAGCCAGAAGAAAAGCAGTGCTGGCAGCACAGATACAGGATTTTCTCCTTCCCCACCTGCTTTCAGACTGCACACTTCATATCTGCCTTTCCACCGAGCAGAGAGCGTCTTACGCTTTTTGAGACCAATGTTGAGGGACACAGATGCTGGACTGGGTAGACATTTGCTCACACTCAGTGTGGCTGTCCTTATTTCTTAGCTACTGCCTTCTCCAGTGATACAAAATTAAAATGGAGCATAGCGGTTGCAAACATTTCTAAAGGCTGGCTCATAAAGAGCCGCGCCTGTCCTTCTTTACGAGAAATCCTCTTTCATCAGAAGATAGTTACAGCTGCGTAGAAGCATATATGTTACGCCTTACAGGGAGGAACAGTTGCAATGCTTGGAAAACGTTCTTTTCATTTGTAGTTCTTTGTATAAAGTCAGTTGGGAGCAGTCTTTTTGCTGAACGACACTCTCTTCCTTCCTTAATCTCTTCTGCAAACAGCAGGGTTTAACTGTGGAGAACTGCATGGAGAGATGTGCTGAGTTCTGCTCAGGCGTTTTTTCCTTTGTCAAAGCACAGAGGGAACAGTAACAAGAAGATGACGCCAAGCTAATTGAATTATGCTAGTTCTGGTATTTTCAATGGAGGCCTCTGTATTAATGCATGTTAGAGTCCAAGAGTGTTGCAGCAGCTTCTACCACAGTGTCAGTGTGGCCACGCTGCTGCACGCGCGTGTAGTGTCCACACACACACACACCCAGTTTTTCTTGTACTTCTTGATAGAAACAGTTTATTTTGCTGTGCGTGCTCTCTGTGTGGAGAACACAGCTGTTCTGGAAGGGCAGTGAGAATTCATAACACCAGGTTTTCTGAAGCTCCCTACAATTACGGTTGTGTATATAGGTCTTCAGTAGTGACTACTTGTTATGTATTTAGGTACCAGCTTTATTTCTTTCTGAACCATAAAGGTCAGTGGATCAGCTGGTGCAGCTCACTTTTGTAGCCCATCCACCTGTAAAGAGTGACTGCAAAGTAAATACCAGTGTTCCTCATACTGTTTAAAGGCTTCATCTACCTTTTGCATTTACTTTTTCTTTTTTAATCACTATATATATTTCCTACTAATGCAGCGTCCTGTAAGGTAACCAGAGGGGAAGTAATGAGCATAGACAGGTAACAGTATTTTTGTTAACTTGTTTAACCATGCTTGCAGTGGGGAAACTGAAGTATTAATCAGTGCTTGTGTTAGAGCTGAGAGCGAGCGCCCCACATTAGTGGTATTACAATACAGGGGACTCGGGGGCAGCTGCTTTAGGGAGGACTTCTGATACCATTCTTCTAGTTCTCAAACTGACATCCATGAGTTGAGTGGAAAAAAAACTGCTTTCCTCCTCCTCCACACCCTTTTAATCTGTAATGCCTAAGATCTTTTGGAGAAAGGACATGTTTTTAAAAAACATTGATTCATTTTTTAATCATGCACTGAGACATGAGAGAAGAACCCAAACGAGGGAAGACCAGATTGATGGTTACAATATTTTGAAAGGTAAAATACACATTTTTAAACAAAAACCAGAATGCTGTAAGGCTGTTAACAGATGTCATAAATACACGTTCTAGGTGAACAAAATTTAACGCTGGCCAAACAGTATTTCTGACTGTAAAAGGATCAAGATTTTATACACTACTGTCATGCAGGCTTTGTAGTATGGAAAGGAGGGAAAATTCAGTTTTCCTATGGGAAATAGCACTTGCTGCTAACCCTGGCGTGGTTTCAGATAATGGACTGCAAAGTCCTGAGACTTGTACTGTAGAAAAGCTTTACACAATCAATATGACAGGTTTTTACAGCTCCCTGTGAGCCTTACATAGTTGAACATTTGATAACTAAAACATTTGGCTTCATAGGCAGGAGAGCTGGAAATAACTTCAGGTTTTAAATCTTTAAAACATTCCTGACAATCCTTGTGTAACATGTACTTGGAATTCGCAGAATAAATAATAGTGTGGTATAAAGGTTCTCTTCGTACCACTTCAGTATGACCTCATAACTCTTGTTGATTTTATCCTATAAAAATTTATATCACAGCTATCATCATATATTCTATATATATATTAATGGCATGTTATTCTATACAGCATGTGATAAAATTGTTTTCTCTATTTGATATTTATGTATCCTTGAAGTTTTCCTGCTGCACAAGGATTTACGAAAGAAATTGTAGATATATGTGGGAAAGGAGAAGAGGATATGTAAAACTTTTAGTTGAGAAACCTTATTCTTTTATGAAGTTGAAGAGGAGGGATAACAAGTATTAAAAGATAATGGGTTCAGAAGATTGTTCTTTGGTATAATTGCTGAATTTTCAAGTTTGGAAACTTCACTTCCAAAAAACACCATTTCCATTTCAATTATTTATTTATAGCTTTTGTTATTTTCTGAATACTGTTGGCAAGAATATAAAACATACTGAAAGATAAGTAGCAGCAAAGTCCAGACTTCAAAGATTTTCATTCAGGGTGCAGAAAATGTTGCTGCTGAAGCAGCCTGATGGCTTGTTGCTGCTGGAGGGGACATCCTTCTCCTTCCACCTCTGCACGTCCCCTCTCCTGTTAGATCAGTGCAGGCATGGCATCTAGCAGCCTCTTGGAGCTGGTGCAAACCAGTGCATGGATGCCTCGGCTTTAGCTTAGGTGGCTTATTTTGGTTCCTAGCTGAGAGAAACTGAAGCTGAAGGCAATTCTTTTGAGCCTTTCAGTACAAAAATAGATTTAAAATGAACACCAGTAGTTAAATCAGCACAGCCTCAAATGGCCAGTGCCCGTCTGCCAGCCCTTCTGCCTTTGTGAGTTTTCTCAACAGTATCATCTGTGAAAAAAATATTATGCAATACTAGGATCCTTTTTTCAAATTGTGTGGTAGGAGTGTGGTTTCCAGATTAGTTTGGTAAAGATCAGTGTGCAAATACAAATCTGTAACCATTTAAGTGTAGCCCATCTTGATTCTTAGGCAGTTACTCATCCCTTTACTGATGAAGTCCCTTTGGCTAAAGGGTTCCTGTCTCATCAGTATGATGAGCTACAGCTCATTCACTGCAGTTCTGGCCCTCCAGTTGTTATTAATTTCATTAGAAGATTAGCCTAAGACCACCCCAACCCCAAGAGGGAACGGGTCTAGATGAAGGAGGGCAATAATTTGAATATGGTGGGTTTCTGTCTCAAGTTTCTAGATCTAATAGACTGACAGAAAATTTTGTGAGGCAGAAAGTGAGTGAAGATAAATGTTTAACTGAAAAGTGGTGCCTTCAGCTGCACATGCGACTTTATCTGCTGAGGAAAGATCATGTACTGAAGTGTGGAAGCCTCTCTGCCTGGTTGAAATACAGGTGAAGACCTGAAAGCCACTGTGTGGTATATGGAAGTGACTGGGAATTGTCCACCCAGCTGCCCTGTGGTGTGGCCATCTACTTCAGCTGCTTTTTCTTCAGATGTGCCAGAAACAAACCTGTGCCATCAAGTCAGAGAGCTCCAAGTCTTGATCTCTTCAAGTTTAGTGTTTGTGAGTGGTAGTACAAGCAGTTGAATTAAAGATTCTTCTAAATGTCTGTAGATGTTTTAAGTAGAGTTGGATTTGGGTTGTATTAAGAGTACAAAACTGTTTATTATTAAACCTCACCAAAATTATTTTTTTTCTTTGATAGCACACTTAAAAGAAAGGCTGGATGAGTATATTAAGCAGTGGAACGGCCTTGTAAAGGTGTTTCGAAATGAGAGAAGAGAAGGTTTAATCCAAGCTAGGAGCATTGGAGCCCAGAAGGCTAAACTTGGACAGGTAGGAGCCAGTTCACACACAAGTCTGTTTTATTTTTCTTTTTGGGGAGGAGAGGTGGTGGTGGTTCTATATTCAAATAGACATGTAGAAACGTAGTATTGTATTATCAATAATGTTTGAAAAAGAGATTAATTTTACTCATTTAAGCTTCAATTTTTTTATTTATAATATGAAAGCATTTCAGTGTAAATAAGCTTAATTAATTCATCATGATCTCATATACATAAATGTAAATGTGTTGCTCTTTTTTTTTTTTTTCATTTGAAGGTTTTGGTTTACCTTGATGCCCATTGTGAGGTGGGAATTAATTGGTATGCCCCACTGATAGCTCCTATATCTAAGGACAGGTAATGTTCTCCCATTATTTCCAGTGTCTGGCCTCTTAGGAAGAAAAAGTCACAGTAGCAATCTTTACTTTTCAAACTATAGTCAATATGGTTTGTATCTATATCAATATATATCTATATCAAACTATATCAATATTTGCTGTATGATTATTTTATTATCTCCCAGCATAAAAGTTATGTAAGGAGGAAGGAATATAGTCAGGCAAATAAATCTTTGGATATTTTATTTTAATAGGCATACTGAATATTTTGCTTAGTATAGATTAAATATAAGACAACTCTCATCTTTTGCAGTGATCTGAGGGACTGTTGTAAAAATGTTCTGTTCTGACTGAATAAGGAACCTGACTAAACAAAATAACTAAACAAATATGTGATTTTTGGTAGAGGAAAAGTAGCAGTAAGTGTTTTGTTTTAATGGGGATTTAAAGGCCCCATGATCTCAAGAATTTTATAACTTTCTCATCTTTGGTCTTGCAATATGGTCTTATTTGTTTCTTCTGAAGCATTTTGGAGCATTGTCTCTAGAGAACCAAGGCCAGTGCTTGAGCCTGTCTCTGCCTCAAGCCCAGGCGCTTCCTCCAAGTCAGTGGTGGAAATGCCTGCGCTGCGTATGTGGGATCTGTGATAGGTGACAGAGGAGGGACATTGACACCCCCAGGGGCTTAATTTCTTCCAGCTGTTGAAATGCTGTTGTTGCTGTGTGCTACTGCACTCTTAGCTTGTGTGGTCAGGGGATATGTGTGTTTAGGAAACCATGTGCTTGTTTAAACTCTTTAATCCCACAAAATAACTGCTTAATCCTAGAAACTATTTGTTAACCTGTTGTGCTATCAGAACTTTCTTGAAGAGGTGGGGTTTGTGTGTTTTAAAGGCTGTAACTCAGCTTCAAGACTGTATTTGGACTCGGATACTAGAGAGAAGATGGAAATGCTTGTGTGCTTCCATCAGGTGTGTGTTACTCTTTTACACGAGAAAGGCTGGTGAGAACAGGCAGCTTTAGACCCATCCTCCAGCACCTCCCGCACAAGCAGAGGTTACATGAGGACCAGCGATGCTGAGGTGCTTGGTGCAGGAGGGCATCACTCAGCAGCCTTCTTCCGAGCCCTAGTACCCTGGGTGCAGTGTGCTGCTGCTTCTGCCTCATGAAGGAGCATGGTGTTAGTGTTTCTTTTCACCTCACTTATTTTTCTGTCCCATAGGATTTGACTTAAAAAGATGGAAATGCTCAAAGTTTGGTTGACCGGGAAACTCATTTGGAAAATTTGGGGAGAATAACAAGATAATGTCTCTCTTGGTGAATATCATATGTGATACATCACAGTGAGGAGCATACTGCAAATCAAGCAGGAAAAATTCTGCTGGAGACTGCTGCTAGGAGAGCACCAGTAACATTTTTTTTATCCTGAGAGGTTGGATTTGCAGGGCAGTCAAATAGGACAGAACAGTGAAAATCCATGTTTACGCTAGTAAAAGCTAAGAGCTTATCATACTTGTTGACAGCTAAGATCTGATATGAATAGAAATTACAAGAAATAATAATACTGTGAGAACCCTAGTCCTCTAAGGGCTCCTCTGTTGCCTCCAGCAGTGCTTTATTAGAAGACCCTTGTCAAGAAATACACATAAAGGAAAAAGTACTGATAAACAAATTGATATACTAGCGTTTCAGACCTAACTTTTCTGCTTTCAGAACTTCTTAAAACATAAAGAAAGGACTATCTCTTTTTTCTTCTGATGAGTCTTCATTTTTTAATAATATGTTTACAAGTGATTTTTCATATAAACTGCTCTATAAGCTTAATAATTAATGGTGTAAACTTCAGATTAGACAGATTACTCTTCTGAAATTGTATTTTGCTCTTTCTTTCCCTTCTATAAATGTTTCAGAACTACATGTACTGTACCTCTAATAGATTACATAGATGGGAATGATTATTCCATTGAGCCACAACAAGGTGGGGATGAAGATGGTTTTGCCAGAGGGGCCTGGGACTGGAGTTTGCTATGGAAACGAATTCCGTTAAGCCACAAGGAAAAGTCCAAACGAAAACATAAAACTGAGCCTTATCGGTAAAGAGAGCTGTTTACATACTGTGAATCTTAATGAATAATTGTCTAAACCCTTTCGTTTTTCCCTCCCCCCCCTCTTTTCCTACGAACTACGGTTGGTGCACGTGTGCCACATGGGTCCTTGCACATAACTGCATCTTCCTTGCCACCATCCACCACCCTGCAGAACCACATGCACTGTGCCGCTTATAGATGTCATAGATGGCAACACTTATAAGATTGTGCCGCAAGGGGGTGGTGACGAAGATGGGTTTGCTAGAGGAGCGTGGGATTGGAGTATGCTATGGAAGAGGGTTCCCTTGACCAAGCGAGAGAAGGAAAGCAGAAAGACAAAAACTGAACCGTATCGGTAATCACTAAATCACTTACCCGTTTCTTTTTTTTTCTGAAGTCAATATTGATCCACTAAAATTGCATGTACTTCTAGCCTGAAAATCTTTGTATTTCTAACCACAGCAGCTGCTTTGTTTAATCAGACCTGTTTGCCACAGCTGACTATTTGCTAAAAATACCTTTGCTACCTTGTGTTGCCTCTCCATTCCTGCTCTTGTGTGGTTAATAGGGTGCACATTAGAATGACAGGGTTTTGTCTGGCAGAATAAAATACTGTATGACTTTGTTTTCAGGGAAAACTTTATTTAGCGATGATACTTTTTAAAAGTAGTGTTGGAAACAACAGTGCTTATGTAACCATTTGATTTGAAATAACGAGCATGCTGTGAGACTTTATAATAGCTGGTAATGCATAAAATCTGTAGCCTGCTGTCCTGGCTTGATGCATGCATACAGCTCATGGATTATGCATGTGCATCAAAAAAATCCCTTTTGTCATACTTCTCCCACTTGCTTCATAATAGATCACATCTGACAAAAGAAGCATACTGTTTAAGAATCTTGGCTAGATATTTTCTAAGGTGTCAGTATGTTTGGGAATTTTAATTTAATACACACAACATTAAAAAAAAGAAAAAAACACCACCTTATTTTCTGGGAAATCTCCCAATAGCTTTCACAGAAGTCCCACCTTTTTCTTATGCTCTGTAAGGGGGTATGTTTTCTTCCTAGCAAATAGAAACTGGCTAGAAACCCTAGCACAGAAACTAGAGTTTCTGGATGGCTTTTCAAGACTGGGAGACTGTGGTTCTGCTGTTTTTTATTACTTTCCCCTTCACACTTAACTAATCGTGTTACTACATTTGAAAGCAATCCTCACATCTTCAGAATCTAATGTCTTCTATTGCTTGTATATATGATTTAAACATGGTAAGAACTGATGTTGGTAATTCCCTATCCTCACCCGTGATTGTTTTCTGCTAAAATGGCAACACATGCGAGGAAGTTATGAAGCTTTGATCTGTTTTGTATACAGTATAAATAATACCATTTTCTGACAAGGCTGTCCACATTGGAACTTTAATATTTGCTTAGAGGGGGATAAACTATTTCAAACATCACTGTTGTGTTCTGTGTTTACCATCCAAACAGGTCTTAAAATCCTTTAAACTGTTCCCAGAAACACAGAACACATGTTCTTAGAATGGTTTAAAAGATGACTTTATTTTTAATAATACTTCCAGAGTTACAGTGCTTCTTTTAAAAAAAGACGTTCCCTGAATCTCTTTATGTCCAGGCTGTATGCATTTTGTTGCAGCAATAGCAGAGCAAGTAAGACCACGTAAAAGTCTTGCTGAAACCATCACCAGGATTGCTTAGTTTAAAAAGAAAACAAACAAACAAAAAAAACTCAACAGCTTAAAACGCAGAAACAAACTTTTTTGTAATGTGAGAATTGTCCCAGGACTGAATCCTTCTTTCAATAATATTATGCTTACCTCTTCATATTCTGTAAAATAAACTACTGAGCTTATGCGGATTTTACTGTGTTCTTTAACACCCTTGACAGCACATTGGAGGCCAAGACTGAAACTTCAGCATCTGAGGCCTCTACATTTGCCAAGTCTTTATGGTGCTGAGGAAAACCAAAAATGCAGGAAAGCCACAGGGTTGTGCTATGCAGCATGCTTCTCCCTGCTGTGCTTGCTGGCTTCCTACCCTTTGAACCCCTGTGATGCAAAAGCAGCTTGGAGGAAAATACAGTAGGCAGACAAGTAGAAGGGGACATTTAGGAGTGACTCAGCACCTGATCAGGTGATTTGGAGAGCAACTGAACTGATAACCATTACACTTGACTCAGCTGATAGACCCAGCAGCTCTGTTTTTGTTGTTGCCCTGCTCCTGCTTTGCAGAGGGGGGGTGTATGTTAACCCTACAGGTTACTTCTTCTTAAGCAGTTCTCGTTCAGCCATTCATGTGCAGAAGGGAAATAAATAATCATTGCTGTTAAAAGGAGCACCACTAAGTTAAAAATATAATGGAATGAAGTACTGAATAGTACTAGAAATGACCCATTTCTCAATAATTTGGTCATGAAGGAATATTTCACTTGTGTTTTACTTGGCTCACCAGAGTGATCTCGACTCTTGGATACTCCTCCTTTCAGTGTTGCAGATCATCTAATGTCAGAAAGAATCAACTTTTTCCTTATTACCAGCTTTTTCTTTCAATTGCCACCTTAATAGGGACTCCAGTTTGTATCCGTTAAGATTTTTATATATTTATTGATCCTCAGGTGAAAAATGCTTGATATGTGCAATGGAAACGACTTAACGTGCCCTTTTCATGTGTAAGCAAGCTACAAAAGAATTTTGGTTAGAGCCATTCTGCAAAAATCCTCTAATCCAAACCGCCACATCTTTTTGACACATTAAAACTTGCTAATTGCACCTTGGCATACATTGATGGATTTACAAAGCCATTTAAAAAAAAAAAAACACAACCCTAAACCAAAATGGAAACCTTGTACAACTTGATCCAGGCCCTCTTAAAAATTTGACTGACCGTAATGAAAAGTGTCTCATATGGCAGTGGTAGAAAAAGAGCCAGAGGGAGAAGATAGAATGGTATCATTTAGCTGGAAAGACTCCGTTGCTTGTTTAATAGACAATACATTTCAATGTGGCAGCTCCTCAGAACGTAAACCCAAGTCTGCTATGCAGTCTTACGTGTTACCTGAAAAACTTGAACAACTTTCAAAAGAGAAACATCTTGTCAGACTGATTCTTACCTTTGTTTATTTTAATAGAAGCATGCTGGCTGGCTGAATAGATAATTCCAACCAAAATTTTGCGTAATTAAATTTAAAAAACAAAACAAACAAAAACAAACAAACAAACAAAAAAAACCAAAACCCACAACATAGTAAAAACTGGGACTTCAGTAGAAATTACGCAGTTGTTACTTCAGAAAATTGCTAGAAGCTGATGACAAAGCTTTATGATTTTTTGGTGTATTGCCATTTATCTAATCTTTATTATATGTTAACAGTGAATTGCTTCCTTAATTAATGTTTTCTCCAAGTATTACCATATCCTTTTGGCAGAAGGAGTTACACTGTCTTACTCTTTCAGGTCCCCTGCAATGGCTGGTGGATTGTTTGCCATTGAACGCGATTTCTTCTTTGAACTGGGTCTCTATGATCCAGGGCTTCAAATTTGGGGTGGTGAAAATTTTGAAATTTCTTACAAGGTAACACCAAAAATTGAAAACTAATTCAGTTTAGTAGATATTTTTTTGTAAATACTTCTGTTTGGCATTCAGGCAGACCTACTTCTGATTTGCACCACCTTTTGCCTCATGAAGCCCAGAAGGTTTTGTTGTGAGGAGATGTTATGGCAGAGATGTGTGTCCTCAATGATTCCTTGTGTGCTTTTGGGCAGAAGTGTTCAGAGAGTGCTGAGACCCAAATGCTGAGTAATCTAGATTTTGTTAATGGTTTGGGATCACACACACCCCTAAATACCTAATCTGAAAACAGACTGACAAATTTGACTGGGGGGGGGAACTGAGTGCTCTCATGGTGAGTATAGAAGAATTTGTTTCTAATGAAAGTGATTATAGAGAACAAGTAGCATTCAGTTTATGCATAGATGCCTGTAATAGTATATAATGATGCAACAAAAAGTAATCTGTGCTGGTTTCCTCCTCCCTACCATTTTTAGGGGTGAATAATGATCTCGTATACTTTTCAGAATTTCAAGAACTTCTTTAGAAGAGAAGTCTTCGTAATTGAAACACTAACTGCGTAATTCATAATCACTGCAGAAGATTTTATTTTCACTCAGGCACATGCATGTTCTTCAGTTAGCAGGAAACGTAAGATGATAATCATTAGCTTCTTGTAGTTTCAGTGTTCATAATGACACAAGTGGCAGACAGCAGGAATCTGTCCCAATTAACAAACAAAAGTGGAGACATCTAATATCCTCAGCAGTGATCTGTGAAATCGTATCTGAATTTTACTAAAAGTACATTCAGAGCTCCCCTAGCTACTCTTGCTCTTCATCATTTTGAGAGCTCCAAGTGCACTTGCTCAGCTGTAAATCCATATGCAAAAGGTAGTTATTGAGGATGTTACATATACAGGGTCTTTATCCTTCTAATTCTCCATCTTGCTTAGAGCTAAATCATGATTGAAATTACAGACGGTAGTTTTGTAATTGAAGTGCTGATTATGTAGAGACCTCCAAATTGGTTTAATGTAGATCACAACTAATCTGAAGAACTAAACAATATTTATTAGTCTTGCATGCTGACTGCTAGATAGCAAATATAATGGCCTTGCATATCTGAGGGTTTTTTTTGATGAAAATTAAGAAAATTAATATGATGATGCAATGAAGGAAGTAAACTATTCTGCCTATCTTTCCCAATGCTGTGAAATCATATTTTTAATCTGGAATTCAGACTAATTTGGAACAGCCCCAAAGTTAGCTTGAATTTCAATTTGATGCTACATTTCAAACTTGTCAAAACAATGAGCAAATAAATTCAGATTTAGCTATGTTTTCTTTTCCCCATAAATGCATTATCCAAGGATGTGTGGGAGGGAGTGAATTTCAGAATGGTAGTATGTTTTATCCATTTTTTTTATTTTCAGCTACTGTAGTTAGAGAAAAATCTGTTTGTACTTGGAACAATGAGTTACCAAAGACATCCTTATCTCCTACTAGTCTTTATTAAGAAGAACTTCAGTGTGATGGGCATCTAACCAAAAGCCTTCTTAGTGATAGTATGTGAATTGCTTTAATAAAAACAAAATATTATTAATTCTGTCATAATAAAAATTACCCAGTTCCACATTTTGTGCACTTATTCATTACTGTTGTTTTAAAATAGTGATGAAACGAGATGGCAAACTTTTTAAAAAGCTTTTTTAAAAAATAATTTAGTTGAGTAATTTCATGGCCGAGTTGAAGATGTACTCAATACAGCCTTTCATTTCAGAAACCTATTATGTTATGCTTACATTTGAAGTGAAAATATTTAAATCTATCGCACAGTTGGTATAGTAAGAAAAATAGTTGACGTTTCTCCCATAAATTGTTATCTATTTATCTGTCTTAAATTCCTGTGCATATATATTAATAATACCTTTGCTTTAACTTGTAGATCTGGCAGTGTGGGGGAAAACTGTTGTTTGTTCCCTGTTCTCGTGTCGGACACATCTATCGTCTCCAGGGTTGGCAAGGAAATCCACCCCCTGTGTATGTTGGGTCTTCTCCTACATTAAAGGTACTGTTTTGCTGCAACCTTGAAGGTGTTTTTTTATTTTAGATAACAACAGTTTAAGATAAATCTGTTTAAATTATATTAGTAGCAATTTAGAGAGCACTTCATCCAAAGCTGTTCAGTATCTAAAGCAAAGATGGTCATCCCCATAGGAGGGAAATCTTTGTGCCAATCCCACTGTTACAAAGAGTAGAGAGATTCCTGGAGCCTGTCTTCTTGCTCCACCCTGCCCTATCTTTGAGGTACAAGCCACATTTCCTATTACTTACTCTCAGCACCCCAAACCTTTGCCGCGCTGTGCCCAGCTGAAGTACAGACAACTCTAGTCACTCCAGGAGGTGATGATTATGGGTTTGAAATCACCCTTTGCCTTGATAAGGTGTGGTTCTAGGCTGAGGTAGCGAACGGTGTAATGTAGCATCTCTCAGACCTTTGTGGCTGAGTTTGTTAATTAAGAAGCAGTCAATGACACCTGAGAAAATGGCATGCTCTGCACTTCGTTGTAAAGGTTGGTAACTCCACAGGCACCTTACAGGTTCAGAAGTGTTGCTTAAGCCATTATATTAAAAGTAGACATCATCTCAAGAAAAGAGTGAGTCAGCTGCCTGTATCTGAAGAGAAAATTTGAATCAAGAAAAACTGTTTCATACAAGCTTGCACCTACCAGCAGGAAGAGAGACAACTGTCCTGTTAAGGTGTCCTATTGCCTAGTTTAAGCTTTCTCTTGTGCAGTGTTTTGGCATTGGTAAATCCCATTCCCAAAGACCCAGTTCTTTGTAAATTCCATTCCCTTGTAAATTCCAGTCCCAGAGCTGTCTTCCTAGATGTCACCTGTGATGATGACTACTGGTAGTGTTACAGAATATGGCTTGAGCCAAGCTAGCAGTTGGTTCTGTTGAAAAGGGAATGTCCCAGCCTAGCTTAATGGTAGAAAACTAACCTGACACCCTGAAAAATTAATTGATTAACATTTTGATCAAACAAGCACCAGGACCAGTGCAAGGGAGGGTAGGGGGAAATGGGCATAGCTGGGAGTAGAGGCAGGATAGCAAATGATAGCTCCATTGCTCAATGCAGGCAAGGTGTTTATTTGCTTTGTCTGAAATTATAAAACCCATTTCACTCTTCTGAAAAGCTGATCAAAAATATTTACTGCATATCTAAATGCCTTACATGAGCATGCTTTTCTGCTTACTGAATACAACGAAACACTGCTGAGTGTTCTTAAATATTAAGTTGCTTTTCTGTACAAGGCAGGATGCAGGAATAGGTTTCTCCCTCTTCGGGCACTCTCCTATCCCCGTAATAAATGTGCTTTTTTATAGCTTTGTTCAATTTATGCTGGATGTGGATTAAAGTAAAGCTCACAATTATTTGTGCCTTTAGTCAGATCTATAAAGACTGTTTTAACACCAGGTCATTAATGCTAGCAGAGCTGTACAAAGTGAGGTGTGCATCTAGAACTTGTACAGGTAATACAGAGATAAGAGCCATCAAAGAGACTGAGAAGAAGGATGTGACGGAGAGGCTTGTTCACCAGGCGACCTATCCATTTTTTTCCCTTTCTCCAAGCAGCAATAAACTACTTTACTTAAGAAGATAAAAGCTCCTTGGTGTGTCATAGCTGACCCGTTTAAGACTTTTTTTTTTTCACCCTTAGTGGACTAATGCATATCATTCTCTGTATTAAAACTGTAGAAGGTGAATAGAAACTCTAAATTGCAGTTCTTGTACACAGCAAATGATTGCAACATTTTAATGCACCCATAACTGAAGAGTCTTTATGTTCAAATAAACATTCTCTAAGCTTGGAAAAAGACTTCGTACTCTCATTAAGCAAGCCAGTTTATTTTGCTGGCTTCAGTCCTAAACTGTCATTTGAAAATAATATGCATGTGTCTTGTATAATCTGCTGAAGGTGACAAATTATTAGTGCTATATAAAAATTTCATGCTGTCACTTTTTAAGAGGGGAAATCCTTAAATTTCTGGATATAATGTGCATTTGCATGTGACCTGTTGCATGTGCTTTGAGGCTGCAGCAATGTTGTTGTACTTTACAGAATTATGTCAGAGTTGTAGAAGTGTGGTGGGACGAATACAAAGATTACTTTTATGCCAGTCGGCCGGAGACAAAAGCGCTACCCTATGGAGATATATCTGAGCTGAAAAAATTCCGTGAAGATCACAACTGCAAAAGTTTTAAGTGGTTTATGGAAGAAATCGCATATGATATAACTTCATATTATCCCTTACCACCTAAAAACGTGGACTGGGGAGAGGTAAGTACAGCACATAACCTGTATTTATTTTAGGAGCTTTTTTTTTAAAATTGGTAATTCAGAAGGAGGTGATTGTTACTTGACATCAATCTGAGAACAGGTTCTTTGATTACTGGTATACTACGGTGTATGATACTAGCCAGAGAGCTACAGAGATTATAACCCTAGAAAAATATATATATTTTTTTTTAAGAGGTGCGATATTTTTTTTTTTTATTATCTCCATAGGTCCTTGAAGGATAATTTTATTTCTAGCCTTGTCTTCAGTTATGTCTAAATCTCTTTTTTCCTTAATGGGAATTTAGGTTTTTAAAAAAAAAAAAAAATCTCATGTGTGTAGGAGTATTGGCAAAGATTAATAGGTAAAAATCTTTTTCTGTGAAGGCCTAGAGAATAGATAGTGAAGTCCAGGTAGAGTACATTCTGCCTACATTTGCTAGCCTGGGATGTACTCATACAGTTACAGCTTCAGTACATCCCTTATCTGCATGTAATAATTTGATGTGATTCCTTAACAGTCATTTCCAGCATTATTGTATATGAGTATGACTTTATGCTAAATTAAGAATGTGGTTACAAATTTGGCGCTTTGGCGTGGCTGACAGAGAGAGACAGCATGTTGCCAGGTGAATGTAGGACACTTCACTGAACCCTGCCTGTTTCATTCTGGCATCTAGGCCACACCTCGAGGAGCTTTTACTGCAGGTCTCCTGCCTGCTTTCAGATATTTTTTTTTTTTTGCCCTTTTCAGTTGGTTCCAGCCTTGCCTTGTCTCTGCTATTACTTTCACTTTTGCAGATAGTGGAGGCAAAATCAGAAAATCATTTCACTAGCAGAGGAGGAGTCCTATGTCCCACCAAATTTAACATCCTTCTTTCCAAGAAATGATGGACCCATTTCTGTAACATCAAAAAAGCATCAGAAAGTACAGATCTGTGCTGTTTCCTGTAGCAAAGAAAGTGTCATCTCTAATTTCTCTGAGGAATTACTGATACAGAGCATGTGCATGGTGGAAGGGAGTACAAATAGTCTTGGATCTGGACCAGCTGAACAATGCCACCTTTACTTCTTACCTAAAAGTTAGCACAAAGCATCAGTTACTACATTAGCCTTAGACCTCCTTTTGAAATGACATAAAGGGTTAGGAAGGCACATTATATGTTACTATTCACTGAGGTGAAAGTATCTGAAGAGAATAAAATAATAATGGCCACCTTGTGGGAAATCATCCCTGATAAAAGCGGGTGGCTCTAGTGAAGTAACAGGAAAGTCGGAAGTTCAGAGAATTCTCTGAAGTTTTCTTCAATTCTTCTTCGCTGGCTGCTAGTTATCCTACATCTGAGAAATCCACCACCCCATGGCCACCGTTCGTAACATCACACTAATTGTATTTGCAAACTGTTGGGAATGAAAGTGTGGGGTTCATCTTCTTTAACACTCTCTCTGGAAGTCAGGTCTAAGCTTATTCCTCCAGATTTTCTTCTACCATCACAAAGAAGGAGGAGGCTCTGGCAAAGAAAATAGGTCTGGAAAGAATGTTATTGGTGCCATAAAGTCTTTGTAAAGTTGTTTGTTGGCCTGTCTGAGAAGGGAATGGGGTAATCAGCAGTTGAGGCATGCTTTCTGACAGGACTTTTGTTCTTTATCCCTATGCCAGTGCCTGCCCCTCATCAATTTTATCTCTTTTTTTTCCATGTAATTGCTGCTGCAGGAGTTATATCTGAGCAGCTGGGTCAGTGGGCTGTGCCTGGCTGCAGTTAATAACTGCCGTGCATAACTTCTCTGCATCCCATTTCTCTCATCCACAAGATGAGAGCAACTTAGCTGATCTCCTGCTTTATTTATGAAGACCTGGGAGACTGAACATGCTTTGATAGGAGGTTGAATAAATTAAAATACTTGAAAGTACTATATTTTGGTGTCATTAATTTGGAACTGAGCTTTGCAACTCTGGCTTTATCAGTGTACTCTAACTCACTAAGAGCCTGCAAATTAGCATGGGCAGCTTGAAGCTACATCTCCCATAACAGTTAACATCAGAATTTAAATTTCACGCACAGGTTTGTCTCATATCTCTGTCAGATATCTGGTTTTGGTTTGAAAGATAAGTGGGAATTTTCTGAACTCCTTCATGCTTATTTTTTCCTTGAGACTAACTTAGAGTGCAAAACCTCTTTTCCAGATAAGAGGCTTTGAAACCGCTTACTGCATCGATAGCATGGGGCACACCAATGGTGGCTTTGTTGAACTTGGGCCATGCCACAGAATGGGAGGAAATCAGGTAAGGAGCCTGGAGGCAAGTCTGAAGGAGAATCACTTGCTGTGGATGATAACAGGCCGGTTTTCTGTTAAGCCTGTATATAGTCACTTAGGTGCCAACTATAAAGATGGGAGCTAGGGCATTCTATAAGCATACTGACATTGCTAAAATACAGGAATCTGAAAGTATCATTTCAAATTCATAATCTCTTCTTCAGTGAAGCAGGTGTGTGAGGACGCAAGAAGTGTGTTTTAAAGCAACCGTATCACTGCATTAGAATAACTGCAGCTCTTAGCATTGCTGCTGATTCATCGTTTATCTTCACTTAATTAATCCTTCAGGAAACAACCCCTTACTTGCTTTGGCTCAATTATTTCACAAAATTTTTTTGCTCTAATGGAAGTATAAAACACTTTTGTGCAATGACTCATCTTCCACCACAGAAGACAAGAAATTGAATTATATTTACATATTATATATATATTATATTTACAAATTAGTTGGCAGAACATAATTACTAATAGATGGTTGCAATCCAAGCTGCTATCGTGTTTGACCTGCATCTTCACAAACCTACCCACATTACCACACAAACATACTGTTCTGTCTTTACATCTCCTTTTTCAGTTGGAAAATTGTCATTTGAAGTCCTTGTTTATGCTGATGTAGACTTGAACCAGGCAAGTTTTGTCACGGCAGTCTTGAAATCACGTGCAGGATGATGCTTTTAAAAATCGTATTTTGGTTAGCTCTTGGTAGCCCCTGGAAATGTCTCTTTTATTTTGATACTTAATTAAAAATTTCGCTAAATTACTTTTTCTGTATATGCTACCCCCCCCCAACCCAAAACCCTGTAACAGTTATTTCATAAGAAGTAGCTAGGACAATCTTTTTGCATCTGGATGCATTAGTTTGATTTCCTCCATGGGTAAAATGCCAAAGTTTTACTGTCTTCACATGAAATTAACTGTCCAGGACCAAGGACTTGCTACCAGACCTTCAGAAAGATAGTGGATTGTTTGGCCATCAAATCATACAAAGGCTTTTAATCAAACACTTTTCAGAAGTCTCCCAAATAGGAATCCCTTTATTCTTATCATTTTTTTCTTCCTATCTAAGTTTCTTAGCCTTCTAAATCCTACAGAAAAGTTATCCGTGAAATTGAGTGTCATGATAGTAAAAGTGCATTACATCGTGTAAAATAAAGAACCCTTCTGAAAGATAGGTGTAATAACACCAGAGAATGTTTTGAACGATACAGTTTTGTTGGTATTTTCAGTGTTTCTAAAATTCTCGTTATTTTCAGTCAACTATTAAAAAGGTGGCTTTTTTTTCTCTTAGCTTTTCCGAATCAATGAAGCTAATCAACTCATGCAGTACGATCAGTGCTTAACTAAAGGACCAGACGGATCCAAAATTATGATTACGCACTGTAATCAGAATGAATACAAGGACTGGCAATACTTCAAGGTATGTAACAGATATATAGCAGAAAAGAAATTAGAATTTGCATCCTGATTTTTTTGCACCTTTTTAAAATTATTTTATGTATATCTGAAAATAAAGATCTACAACAAGGTTAGCTGAACCAAGTAGAGTAAATTGTTAATTCCACATTCTTGAAATCCATGCTTGCCAGGAGAACTTCCTCTAGGGAAAGATGCTTTTGCTAGTGGTTCTAGTTGCTGTCTTCTGTAGCAAAATCTTTAAGGAAAATCTCATGAAGCTACATGTGCTGCCACAGGTATGTTAGGAGTTAGCACTTGTCTCGGAGGAAGCAAAGAGCATGTCCGCTACCAGTGACAGAGTTTCTAAAAGCTTTCAGTGTCACCACCCTCCCTGCTTGTATGCTTTCTGTGAAGAAAGTTTCTTTATCTAATGTACACTGTGAGAAGATTACTTAAATGCTGGTGTGCATGTAGCAGCTAGGGTCAATATTAAATCTAATTTGGGGAGGTCTAAATTGAAGTTTTGCTCTGTTTAAAGACCTAAGATCTTTTTAAGCCTACATAGGAATAGGTAAACATAGCGTTACTCTTTGCCTTTTTGTGTTGTCTTTGTCTTCTTCAGTATTCTTTTTCCTGTTCATTAGCTGCTAACAATATGCTCTGTTGTGAATTCTGGGTGTGGCACCATTATTACACTATTGCAAAATCTATGAATTTTTAATAGACTGGGAATGTTGGCCTATACACGTGAGAGCTGCTACAGTCTATTTAGTCACTACAACTGTAAGTCCTCACTAGCTTTGAAAGTGTTACTTTAAAAGATGTCTAAGGTTTGTCTCTTAAAAAATGAGACCAAATAGCCTAAGGGAGATGTTATCCTTGGATATAGTCACACATAACTTGGTTCTGTATCTAAGAAACTATTCTGTGTTGGATTTTTCTTCAGTCTATCTAGTGTACTACATGTTTATTAATTCATTAGCTGGTTATCTGGATTGTATTTGCCTCAAAGATGTAGGCACCATCTGAGTGCAGCGAAATCTGTTTGTTATCCTTTAAGACACTCCACGTTTTCTGGTATTTGCATAGAGCTAGGAAATACCAAGCACCATAATGGATTTCCACCCAGCTTTCTTGTGCCATGTAGAGAGACAACATTCTTTAAACCTGAAATTTAAAAATCAATAAGCAGAGTTTCAGTGCCTGCCAACATCTGCTTTAATATTGGAATAATATATAGCACTCGTTAACTCTCCAGCCATTCTGGTGTGTCCCAGCATGTTACTTGGCTCTTCTCTAAGCATTTCTTTTATACAAGAAGATCCATTTCCTCCACAGTGGTACCAAGTTGTGTAATTGTTTGCTTATTACCGCAAGTTATAAGGAAGCCCAGTAGGCACGGTCTGGGCTGTAGAACAAAACACTGACTGGCTTCCAGAAGGAAAAAAAAAAAAAGGAGGGGGGTGAAAGCGAAAGGACCACCGAGGGTGTGTAACCAAGCAAATACTAGAAATCTGGCACATTCCACTGTGCAGTACAGAGGGTATGACCATTTCTTCTAATGAGGAGGGCGTAAGGAATGAAATGCTTATGAACTGCTGAAAAATGCTGTGGCCTTGTGTAAATGAAAGCTGCCAGGAGATTTTATCTGGTTGGTCGGTTCGTTGTTTCTGGAATAAACACTTGCGTGCCAGTTTGGTGAGCCTAACATCTGTGCTGCTTGAGCACTGAGCAGTAGCAGGGCTTCAGTGCCCATATGCAAACATCCAGAACAGGGCTGCTGGTGGTCTGACTATTGCTTTTGACCAGACATCTGTTGACCTCTCCAAGTAGAGGACCCTCATGTCTGGCCACACGGCAGGAGCAGGTATCAAGCTGAACCAACATTTGGACGTGCAGGTGAGCGTGGGAGTGACGGGGTGATGGAGAGGGTCCCCATGCCGGGGGAGTCTGGGTGCATGGGGCAGGGCTGCAGAGCCCCAGCCCGGCCGCAGTGCCAGGGGTTTGCTTCTGCTCCATTGCTCTCCACGCTAGATGCAATACGTCAGCGAGTCAGGGCTGCATCTGGCACAGGGGGTCAGCAAGCAGGAGAGGAGCCACAAGCCGCTTTGCAAATGCGTGAGACTCAGGCATGGCAGCACGGGAGGGTGGAAGGAGCCAAACGTGCAAGTCTCAGCCTGAACAGGCCAGGCATAATAGGTCTGCAGTTTCTTAGGCAGCCTCCTGTGGCTCTGGAGGCCAGGCTTGCTCTCATATCCTCTTTTCTTCCTTCTACCAGGAAACAGGGAGCAAAGTAAGTGGTGGGGTTTTTTTTTCCCCAGTGTGGTTAACAGTGGTGGTGTGCAGTTGCTTTATGCGAGGGCTAACCAAAGGAGGATCTGTGCAGTGAAGTCAGTTCTCACAGAGCTGTCCTCAAAAATTAATCTTTTGGTTTGGTTACAGGATGGATGAAAAGGCTTGGAAGCATTTTAGACACGGTCCTGCTCATTTTCTTAGCAGTTTGTTTCCCAAGAGAAATGGGAGGCATCTCAGGTGGACCTAAACGTATCAGACGTTTTATAATATGCAGGCTGTGAAGGTCTAAGTTTAACAAATAGTAAAATGAGCATAGAACTTATCTGTTCTGGGACCCTGAAACCTGTTTTTGTAAACAGCTATATTGCAGTTATGAAGAAAATGTTTAAAAAAAAACCAAAAAAAAACCCCAACCAAACACACATGTTCCTGATGGTTTTGTTTTCCAGAATCTGCACAGATTTACTCACATTCCATCAGGGAAGTGCTTGGATCGCTCCGAAGTCCTCCATCAAGTTTTCATTTCAGAGTGTGACTCCAGTAAAGCAACGCAAAAATGGGAAATGAACAACATCCTTAGTGTGTAGACAGATAAAACCTACCTACTGACAACATTAATTTGTACAGGACTGAAAATAGCCTGAAAACTGCTGCAATTAACTTTGTACAGCTGCGAGCCTCCTGGCTTGGATGAAGGACATAGAGGAACTGTGATTATTACAATAACATTATCATCCGCAGTTAATGTTTACAAAACTGCTTTACCTTAAACTCTGTAGATGTTTACATCTTTTCGTTTTAAGATGTTGGTAAATTAATGTGCTGTTAGCTATGTTTCATAGGAACATAGTTAAAAGCGTTGTCGTCTTCTTTGGGATTACACTCAGGGGTCTGAAGGCAGTTTTTTTACACACACTTGAAAAGGTTGGAGTAACCAGATTTTCACAGAACTTGGTGATTATCAACCTGTTGTATATTTTTATTTAATTTTACATCTTACTAAGCACTGCCACAGGTTATTAGCCAGGGTGGCCTTCTTTCACAGTCATGCTGCTTTTTTGGAAGGTGAATTTCAACATATTTAGTGCCTCTTTCATTTCTCTCTTTCACAAGAAAAGCATTTGTTGGAAATTATACAGTGGGTTTTTCTGAGCTGTCACCAAGGGTAGGGACCAACTGTACTTACCCTGTGTAATTATTGTGTTACCGAAGACAAATTTCTATTGCCAGTTCAGCTGCTCTACTTCAACTGGACGCTTTGTACGGTGCAAGGGAGTGCTTAGTGTCAAGTTTAGTGCTAATGTGGTATATTTGGATGGAAGTAAGCACCCTCACGATTCCAGTTAAGAATTTATAAGCACTAACTTGCTTGTTTAAACATGCCTTACATAAAAATAATTTTTAAAATAGAAATAAATAAAATAAAGCTGCACAATTATGTAAAACTTAGAAAGAATCCAATGCTTCATTTATATTTTTATTTTAAATGGAAGTCACTGAAGAGGTGGACTAAAACTTTTAATTAGGAAAAAACATCCAGCTTCTTAACACATCTGTGTAATTCTTTACAAGGACATCTGTCATCCAGTTTGGATGCTAGATTTAGATTTGAAAAGAGAAATGGAAATCATGAAACTGCATTTATTCATACTAATTTTCTTCTTATTTTTGTCATTGGAAACTTCTCCTGAGGGATTACAAACACAAAATACAACCGCTTGGTGCTATAGTGTACAGAATAGAATGTGAAGAAGTTTCTAAAAATGTTCTGGAAAGGAATTGATGCGATCTCCCTTAGGAGTATAAATATTTACTCTGAGTGAACAGAGAGGTGGAGGAGAAATGACTTGTCCTCGCTTCCTTATTCCAGATTTTGTGACTGTTAAATGTTGACATCAGTGTACTGAATTCATAGGAGTTAATGCCTATAACATGTCACACTATTAAATATGACTAAATACTTCCCTGAAATCTATAATAGCATTGCATGCAGCTTCCATTGATGTTAACAAGGGTTATGTATCATATTTGGTGACAGAGTTTGAACTTTACAGGGCTGTCTGCACTGATCTATTAGTTTGGGATCTTTCCTAGTTTCTTTAAACTTCTCATCTATCTTTTCACAGCTATGAAAAATAGAAAATAAAGGAGAGGGAAACTGGAAGAAAAGGAAGATAAGGGTGTGTGCCGGTACTTGTTCCTTGTGTGTATGAAAACTGACTCCATTTTTGTGTGTTGGGTAGATTAATTTAATCATACGACTATGCATAAGAGAAAGAATGGTGGCACATAAATTGTGCGGGTGTGCATTTTAAATGGGTATTTTGTGCAATTCATTGAAAGCTGATGCTGTATGTGAATATGAATCTGTATGTGAGACTGAAACCTTACAAAACATGAGATCGTAAGAAGCTGTTGCTGTAATGACTTTTTCCTACTATAGCCGGCTTGGAAAAAAAATAATTCCCATATTCTTGCTTTGTAAGTTGATGATAATATCACTATGCATTTCTACATATTTTATAAATTTGATTTATGCAGATTTTGATACACTGTATGTTTCTGTAGAAATTGTATAAATCTTTAAAAAATTTATTAGGGATAAATCTGGGAAACCTATGTATATCTTATGGGTTGCTGGTTTTTTAGGTGAAGTAAATAAAATATTTGAAATTTTGGGTTTACTATACTTTTACAGAGTAAAAATGGATTATTGTCTCTATAGAAACCCTGTATCTCAAAATCTAGACAACTTCAGTGTTACAAACTTACAAATATTAAAAGTGTCTTCCTTTATTTTTTTATCTAGGTACCTTTTGTCTCACCGTGGGGACTCAGGTTTTTTTCCCAGTGAAATTAAATGAAATTCCCACTGAGAGTTGCCACTTGGACACATCTGGATTTTTGTACCACCTGCCCTGATGTAATTAGGTAGATTTAATATGCTAATAGAAAAATGAACTTGAGAATGATTTCTAAAGTAGAACCAAAGGTCAGGACTAGTTGGTAGTGTTTTGACTCTGTATTTTATCTTAGTCCATTTATGTTTCCACCAACAAACATGTTTCAGACAAACTTCTTTTTTTTCCTGAGGTTTCTTAGCAAAAGAGTATGCAATTAAATTGGACATGGAAGACACAATTTATGGCCTAAGAGCAAACCTAAATGCTGAAATCTGCAGTACTTTTTTACAGATGGGATTCTTGTTTCCTAGCTACATCTGTCAGTGCGCTTTTCTGTATTGAGATTTTGAAAGGCTCCTTTGGCAAAACCCTGGGGGTATAGCAGCGGCTGGTTCATGTAGGGAATACACTTTTATGTAGAGAAACAGGGATTGATAGGAAAGAGGGAACATTTTTCTTCATTACCAGAGATCCTAGCACCAGGAGAACTAACAGCACCCTTTGGGCAGTACCAAAGACACTGTCCTCATTGATGGCATCGTAGAATTAATTCATCCTCTTTCTCTAATGCCAGTGAATCTCCTTTACTACTGTCTGCTTCTTCCATACCATCTGCCTCCATATTGCAGTCCCTAAAGCCAGAAGTTAACAACTTACTACTCTGAAACTAGACCAAGCAGCCTGATATCTATTACACTATGCTAGGGATGTAAAAATTTCATGTTTATCCCTGATCTGTGAGACTTTTCACAAGAAAAGAAAAAACATACTGCTGCCTGAAAAACCACAAAAGATGCTTTGGGAGATTTTGCTGTATATCAAGCACAACTTTCCCTTCAGGTTAAAAAAGATCAAATTGTGCAAGACCTATGGAGACATAGGAATAAGGAGGAGGATTTCAGAACATGCAGAAGCAATGAACTACACCATTGAACACAAACTGTTTTTTTGCAAAAGCATTTCTTGTTTGTTCCCTGCTGGTGAGCTTAGATCCATTCATTGTAACAGGTGAAAAGAAACAACTCAGAAGAAACAAATTAGCAGTGTTTCTGTTTCTGTTTGTTTTTCTCCTTGCTAGAAAAGGCATGGGAATACTAGGTCTTGCTGTGTTCTGAAATCCGGTCTTGCTGTTTTCTGAAATCTTTACCTTGCTTATGTTTATGAGAGTCATCTTTGAGAAGTGTCAGTGGTTATCTTCCAGGGTAATACTTACTTTCTAGGAACATGAGAAGCGGTTGCCACCATTTAGTCCTCTGGTTGTTGACTTTACTTACCCTGCAAGCCTCCTCTGAACTCCTGTAGCGTTGGAATAGTAAGTTGTGTAGTTTGGCTGGCACTGTATAGGAGGACTCTTTACACAGAGTAAGTCTAGGTAGAAAAAGTGATAGGCTATCAAAAAAAATTAGGTGAGTTTGCCTCCCTTTGGGTTTATAAAAAAAAAAAAAAAAAAAAACCCAAACAGGTACAAGAACTGCAAGTGACCCCTGAAGACTGAAGCCCCTTTGGCCCTCCTTTCACTGTGCAGAGCCTCTGGTCATCTTCCCTCAGCTGCATTAACCAGTACGAAGCCCAGCAGAAGTGGGAAGAGGTGTTTGTGTAGATTGTACATCTTGGTAACCCAGTTAATGGTTAGCAACCTTTGGTTTTAAATCAAAAAACCTAGTCCATTCTTTAAACAGAGAAACAAATTAAATATTCTGCAGTACCATGGAACATGAGTCCTGGTAAAAGAAAAAATAAGCTGTCTGCATGACCCTTGGGGATTTTATCACGTTGCACTGCTCTGTGGCAGTTCTGAACAATGGTGTAGATGGAGACTCTTCAGCAAGGTAGTGGAATAGCTTATGGTCTGATGGATCTTAACTGACTGATGAAAAATGCACATTCCTTCAGTTACCAGGTGGACAAAGGTGAGAAGGATCAAAGCCTGTAAGGAGGAGTTAGAGCTGTTCAAACACCAAGATGAAAAGGTATGTTTGCATGTTAGATCCCTTCTTTTTCTCACTAATAGACTTCACTGAAGAGAAACACGATTGCTTTAGAGACAAGAACAGTGCCCCATCCGAAGTGGCGTGCAGGTAAAGCAGGACTGAGGGGTAGGTGGGTTCTGCAGGTCTTATGAATGTGATCATCCGATGTGAAAGCAGAACTGCCTCTGGTGGGCTGCCTGTTCAAACAACTTGGCAGTGTTTCTTGTGCAAGAGTAGTGTCTCCTGCAGAAGAAAGGAGCAGAAGCAGCGTAGCACTAAGTCCTGTTAAATCAAAAACTCTGTTGCCTGAGATGCACGTGATGGCAACAGCAGCCCTTTGGCTGAGCATCCCACGGGTCCTGAAAGGGGAAGGGAAAATGAATGGAGAGAAGGTATTTTGCTTTCCTGGAAAGGGCTGGTGGTGGCAGTGTGTGTCAGTGAAAAAGGCAGTGTGCCCAGACAGTTCTTAAAGCACAGTCTTCAAATGAAATTAAGAAGTCCTGCTTGGAATAGGCTTTCTGAATCACTTGAAAGCACTAGAGTGGAAATAGGAATCAAAATACAAACTTTCCACTTTAAATTTGTGGAAGGATTTCCCCAGGAAAATAGCGTAGGCCACTATCTTTGAACAAGTCCTGACATTAAACAGTGGTGGATCTTTTGAGCATAAAGTCTTCTGGATCTTCTGTGTGTGGGTGCGTGTTCCCAGAGTTAGGCCTGTCCCAAAGATACAGCATTAGTGCTAATGGGTAACGGATGTGGGCCAGAGCTGTGAAGACTTGTACCTGCATTTCTGGGGGCTGTTGGGTGAAAAGGTGCCTTCTGCAAGCTGTGCCTCCGCGCAGCCAGGGATCTTGTCCCACGGGGGAAGCACCGTGTCATTCTGGGGTACGCTCAGGAGACCCTGAGCCCCACCTGGCAATGGATGCCTTGCCAGTCAAAGCCTGCAGGATGGCTCAGCTGCCATCGGTGGCCATCAACCCTCCTGCCAGAGTCCTTAAGGCCATCACAGTTGCCCAACAGGCAGCTATGATTGCAATTTTTGTATTTTTATTTCTGAGGCAGCAGAAACAATGCATGGAAGTAGAACTGGATGAAATTGGAAGCCTCTGGAGGATTCTTGTGGGTTCATAAGAAGGGAGATTTGGGAAGAGATGAACAGGAGAAAAAGCACGCCAAGGCCTGGAAGTGCTCCTAGTCGTACTGCTCTTTCAGATGCGCTGAAGTCCTACCTGTCCTGACGATGCCAAGGAACCTTTAAAGACAGAGCTAATCAACCTGGCGATGGAAGGGAAAGCTGCCTGTCCTGCTGCCTGGGAGTGAAGGTAAGATGGTGTGAGTGTTGCTGAGGAAAACAATTCTGTAACCCTGTAGCAGAGTGGAGTCTGGTTACTACTGATATTAAAGCTATTGGGAATAAAGTAGTGTTGAATTGGGCCATTCCCAGTTGAAGATAGGAACCATTCTTCCTGCTTTTTTTTTTTTTTTTGCCTGTTATGGTATCCCATTCTCTTCCATGTGGCAATTATAAGAGGAATCAAGTCTGTGCACTCCAGAAATACCAGGACCCTTTGTCTCTGGACAAAGTTGAAAAATATTTTCCCTTGGGATAAGAAGTGAGTTTAACATAAGAACTTAAAAAGTACCTGCAAGATCAGACCAAAAGTCCAGCTAGCACAGTCACCTGTCTCCCTCAGTGGTCAGTAGGATCAGTGTGGTCAAGGAGCACAGGGTGGAGTGAAAGGACGGGCAAGGGTCTAGTGTTGTCCCTACTTCTGGCAATATACAACTCAAGCACTGTCTGAGCTAGAGGTGGCATTTTCTATATAATAGTCCAGAATTTGTCCAACCGCTGTTTGAATCTAGGCAGACTTTGGTCAGCCGTCACATCTGATTACGCAAAAGGTTTCATGGTTGCTGAAGAGGCATGCTTGCTCTCCAGTTCATTCCTCTGCTGAGACAGATCAGTGAGATACAGAACAACTATGAAGGCTTGTTAAAGATCTTAATTCCCGAAGGGAGTAGTTAGTGCTAGGTCAGTGCTGAGTCCAGCCAGCCAGGAGCTGGCTTCAAGGTGGCAGTGCTGACAGTAACATCATCACAGCACGTTTTTCACTGGGTTTTTTTGGAAGGATGTGGTCTTCTCCACACAAACATCATTCCTTCAGCTCTGCTGGAGAACTGATTTATGGGTACAAACTTTACCATTAGATGTTTGGGCCAGGAAATACTGAGAGTGGCCATACAACTTAGAGGTGGAGCACCAGATTTGCTGGCTATAAAGATTTTTCTGGTGGTTGATTCCATGTTCAGTCCTGGAACATCGAGAGCCTCTCCAACACTGAGGCTAGGGGGGGATAATTGATATCAGGATATCGGGATAGTCAGAGCAACGTACAGGTTCACTCACTAATTGGTGCTGGCCTGTGAAAACTACTTAATTGCACCGATGAAGAGAAATCTGCATAGGCAGTCAACTGTTTTTTACCAGGTAGGTCTGAATCCCATGCACATCCCACAGTTAGCAGAGTTAATGCATCCCTTAAGGGCTGCGTGCATTGGAGAATGCAGCAGCAAGCTCGACATCTGGGCTCTGTTACAGGATTCTTGACACTGGATTCAAATGGGATCACGGAAAAGCAGATGGGGCTATGATGCAGCTCATACGAGAGGCCCAGCAGTTTTGGAAATGCAGGGGTTGCTGACAAAACACATATATTTCAAGATGTGGAAAGAAGTGCAAGCCAAAATGAGAAAACAAACAGAAAAATAAATATATGCTAAGGATGGTACAGCAAGTGGAGCAGGATCAGTGACAGTCACCACCACAGCAAAGAATCTCACTGAGCAATGTGTAGTAGATCATGTACCAATGTTTTATACAAGATGCCTGTGATACGCTGTTATGAAACAGTTCAATAGATCATTAGCTAATCAAAGATAAAACTCCTATTCCTTTTTTTCTGATTTTCTCTCCACACCCATTTGCAATTTCTTTTGTGTTGTTTGAGTTCTAAAGCCTGTATATACCGCAGTCAGGTCCCAGGTCTGTAGCTGTTCTACTCAAGGTTTTCCTTCAGAAAACACACCAACACCCTCCCCCCAACTAATAGAGGCATATTTACAGTTCTTCGGACATAGGTTTTGCCTGGGAAAAACAAGACCAACTTTGTTAATAGGCTTTGTTCTAAGTTGATCTAAGGAAAAGGAAACTTCATATTTTTTTAGTAAAACAGTAAGGAAATACTAAATATTTGTTTTGTTCATAACTCTTTACCTAATAATGCCTAACATGCTGTTTGTTTTTCTAGCAAACATCTATTACCTCTTCACAAAATTATCTATTATAGCTCCAGCATCTCCTCCAGACTAACTTAATGTAGTTTATTGTCCACCCACATTACCCATGACATAAATGTTAGGCCTGTTTTTTCCCCCTCACATGTGTTGGGGGAGCACATATTAATATGTAATACACTCTGTATTAATGCCGTATTTCACCTGCTGGTTTTATTATCCTGTCACTTCAGGCTGCAGGCTGGCTTTGCAGTTCTTCGCTGTTCTCATCTTTCTTGCAGCACCATTCTCCACTTTTTTCCAAGTCACGTATGTATATATTAAACAAGCACTAGTCATTAACCCCATCTCCAAAATGGGTTATTTTCCTCCACTGAAACTGATGACTAACTCCTATTTTGTTCCTGTATTGTTAACCAGCTATTTATTCATGCAAGGCCTTCAATGAAGACTTACTCAAGTAGACCAGAACTACCTGATCTCCTTTACCTTCATGTTCACTGATTTCTTCGAAGAGTATTTACAGGCCTGTGGAACAGGATTTCCTCTTGTGAGATAGCAGTAGGACTGTCTAGCCATTTGTCCAGCAACACTCGGCTGTACTATGGTTCCTACCAGCTTGCCGTATGGGCATTACTGGTCTGAAGTTCCCTGTATCCGCATAGAATGCTTTCTAAAAATTAGTGTCATATTTGTGACGTTCCATTCCTCTAGCACTAAGGCAGTTTTAAGTGAAAAAATATAAAGTACGGTTCATAGTTCAGCCATTTCATCCTTGAATTTCCTTAGAACTCTTGGATGAATACCATCTGTCCTGTCATTTTGTTTCAAAACCTTTTACACTTGGATTTGAGACAGATGCTCCACCATGCCTCTCCCATTACAAAGTTCTGTCATGAAAACTTCCTGAAGCTCCTCTATGAGGTTAACAAAAGAAAAAAAAGTAGTTTTCTTTTCCTGAAATCTTCTCTAGGCATTGCTACTATATCTTGAGTATCTATTGTCCCTAGGACAGCTTGGCAGGCCTCCTGGTTCTGATGCGTTTGAGAGTTGTTATTAATCCATCTGTTTTCTCAAGTTGCTCTGATGCCTTTTCCCTGCTACACATTGCTGTGTCTGCCCTGTCAGGTTGTATTTTACTTCTGGTTTACTGGTTTAGAAGTAACTTTAGCTTTTTAAAGACTGCTTTCCTGCATTTTCCTGTTATTCTCTCATACCTGCTCTTTATCCACCTCAGTCTTATTTTTGGTGGTCTTTTGGTCTGCTTTACTGGGTGGTATGCCTTTATGCTGGACCTCTAGTGCGATATGAGCTGTCTCCCTGATGCCTGCTATCATTTTGTCCATCCTTTTAGTTTTGGTTTGAGACAGAGCTCCCAGTTCACCTCCAGTGAAAAGTTTCCAGTGGGTCATTTCATAAGTAAGATTGTCCATACTGAACATGGATGTGAAAAACTAGTTTAGCTTTTCTTCTATGACCTTGCCTTTTCTGAACATTCCCGTTACCCTTTGATCACTTACTAGTCCTTTCCAGCGCTAGTTCTTTCAGTGCTCACAGATGGGCATTATCCGAACTCCCTGACCTGACATACCATACTTTCTAAAGCTTAATTTGAAAGTAGTAATTTCCACATGCTCTTTTCCATTTGTCTTTAATCTGTGTTCAACATCCCTCTTACTAAAAGGACAAAATATTATTTTAAAAAATTACTAATTATCTTTAATCATGACATCATTCTCAGTTAATAGATCAGCCTGCTGCAGAGCTTTGCCGTGGCTTGCTGCAGCTCATGCTGACATGGCATGCACACAAAACGATCTGTGTAATGATGTGGGTCAGGCTAGTAGAGCGGTGCAATAGACTATTTTTGCAATAAAGATCTCTCCAGCAGTTGGGATGTATTTGTAAATGAGATCATAAACAAAAGTAACCCATAGGTGGCATTTCATAGAGCATTGTTAGGATGTGGAGACAACACAGTGGCAACATTAGGCAGGTCTGCACTGATTTGTGCTGAAGCTAAATTAGCCAATTAATGCTAAATGAAATAGAACCCAAAAGCCATTTTACCTCACTGCAGAAAATATTAAAGAGCTCCTTTATTCTGAATTACCTCAAGATATGCTCTTATTCTGACACCGTATTTAAAATTCTGTAACCCATGCAGCTTTCTAGGACACCTGAAGGATTATATTTCATTTCAATTTAAAAACACTTGAGCAGAAGTAAAAAAAAAAAAAAACCATTTCAAATAATCAAACTAGTCAATTTACTCTGACGCTCCTGCTCCACTGCAAAATATTATTTAAATCTAATCAGAAAGACTTCTTGAAGCATCACTGTTCTGTTCAGGAAGGGAGTCTGAGAATTGAGGGGAGGTGATGGTGCGTTCCTGGAGGGAAATCTGAACAGAATATGCTGAAAATGAGTGAGACCAGCGTAGTCACAGCTACATGCTAATGACAAGGAATTGCCTTTAGCTGGAGGAATTTTCGAGTGAAAGATAAAAGGTGTTCTAGGATTGTAAACTCTCTACAGGAGAAAATGTTCTGGAGCACTGGATGTACTGCACAGGAGAAAACTGCCCCTCACTTCCAGTTTAGACCTGCAGCTTCCCAAAAGCTGAGCTTGCAAAATGAAGCCATTGATCCCGCCTGTGCTGAGTCTCTCTGGGAGGGCCAACATGTAAAACAGCAGCTAATCCTTTTTGATACTACTTTAAGCATCTCGGGGGCAGGGTGGGAAAGAAAAAACAACTCTGGCCTTCAAAGATTAGTACCTACTTTAGTATAAAAATGTGTGAATTGGTTACCTTATTGCCATACTTCCAGGGATACACAGTGTTTTTGTCAAGACTCTTGTTTCAGAAAGTAAGTACTACCTTGGTTAGCCTACCACAGGCATCTGCCATGGTTATAGTGCTGAAATCACTTTTTATCTTACAGATGTACAACTGTACACAAATTTATTTCAGAAGTTGATCAACAATAGGGTGACAGTTTAAAAACGGGAAAAAAGAAAAAAAAGTTGGAAGCCTGCCCTTTGTAGTACTTAATATTTTAGACATTAAATGTGTTTTAGTGCTGGGCCTTCAAAGGCCAGTAAAAGCTATTGCCTAGTATTTATCTCAACAAATTAAACTATTAGTTTAGCTGTGGGATCTCCAATTTCCCACTTGCAAATATTGTTAGGTAGCTAGACTTAGACTTCTAAATACATTAAAGGCTGAGTGAAAAAAAAAAAACCACAACACCCAAGAAATAGTGCATCTGGTGGTAACTGTTACTACCACAAACAGGAACCTATCAGGAGCACATGTTCTTTACAAATGCCTCCTCTTTTCTGCAGGAATCTACTGGCATGTGTGGAGATAACATTCCAACATTTTTCATGCTGTTCTGCAAGCTGTGTGTTTTATGAGAAGCCACTAATACTGGGGGGCCAGGGAGAGTGGGAAGGAGTCATGAACATCTGGGAAAACATACCTCTAACCACATCTGTCCTATAGCCAGCTTTCCTGTCCCAATACAGACTGCAGAAAAGGCCAGTGACCCTGAGCTCTGTGAGAGAAAGTTCCTAAGATTTACTCATTATCAGCTAATCCACCAAGACAAAACTTTAAGACGTGTGCTTCAGTAGTTGGGAAAAGAAAACAATCCAGGAATAATTATCAGTGACTTCAGTACTTAAAATTAGAGATACTTTTTTTCACTTGCAAGGTGATAGAAGCAAATGCCAGCTTAAGGAAAACATCAATTGCAACTAATGGTAGTGTATGTGGGAGAGAATTGTCATTAAAAGTTTAAACCCCTGTATAAACTCCAGGAGTCAACACTTCAAGAGACTTGCCAGTTTTACAGTTACAGCCCACCAACAATGCAGAGCACTGTCCCGCACAGGGCTTCAGCATTCTGGGAGTACCCAGCCTCTCAGAAACATCAAGAATACAACAATAATCATGTACAACATTTTATTACAAAATTGTTAAAAAAGTAATACAATGCAATATACTACAAAATACAAGATCAGCTATTAAGCTACCTCCTTTGTTTTACTTAGCTATAAAGAAACACCCAGCTATCAGTCACTGAATTTCAACAAAACCATTAAATATGCAGAAACATTCCACAACTTTTTTTTTTTTTTTAAACCGAACTGTAGCAGCCCTCGGCTACTACTTACATTAAAAATAGAGGTCTCCCTACAAAGAACCACATTACCTATACACAGTTCTGTACAGATTTTTATACTGAAGCTAACAATGAGCTGCACTTGAGTTCACATTCTTAGCAAAATATTGGATCTTGAGCATAAATCTTTACAGCAGGATATTCATTTATTCTTCATCCTCATCTTCTTCCTCCTCTTCATCATCATCTTCCTCCTCCTCCTCCTCTTCTGGTTCTGCTTTCTTCTTAGATCCTGCAGGCCTACCTGGGCCCTTTTTTCCTGCATCACTCTTGCTCTTGGCACGATATGCTGCAATATCCTGCAAGATAAATGCTGTTTAGTTGCTGGCAACATGACTCTGAAGACAAATGTGCACTGCTTCAATAATTCAATAATAGTACACTGTGCACATCCAATACAGCGTGTGCAGAAAAGGAGGGTTTCAAGCCGGAGACTTTCACGCTTGCACCTTTTGGCAAGAGAACGCGTGACCCAGCCAGTTTTAAGAACTGTACGACCGCAGTTGCTCTGGAGTATGACCGTGTATTTTACCAAGCAGGTGACCTGTTTTCTGGAAGTAAAGCATCTTACTGGTAAAATCTCTTAAGACATGTAAAAACCACATTCAGGTTCACTGTAAGGGTTCCAGACACCTCCCACGCCACACCTTTCCATGCATTCTGAAGCCTGACAAAGGCTGACACAGACATTTAGAACTACGCACCACACATAGTTTAGGTACAAAACAGAAGTCACGCATTTACAGTGGCCTCTACAGCTTTAACCGTGATTTTTTTATCACTTTCACTGTACCTTTTCATATTTCTCCTTTAGTTTTGCAGCCTTCTGTTCATATGGCTGTTTATCTTTGGCCGACTGTTCAGACCACATTTCACCTAATTTCTTTGCTGTATCTCCAATAGACAAGCCGGGATGGTCGTTTTTTATTTTTGGACGGTGTTCAGAACAGAAAAGGAAGAACGCGGATCTAAAACGAGAGACGAGTGATTAAGGGTCAGACTAGCAGAGTCTAAAATAACAGTCAGAATACTAAAACTAATACTTTTTTTTTCCAGCCCTAGAAACACTCACGGTGGTCTTTTAGGAGCGTTGGGGTCCTTCTTCTTCCCCTTCTTCTCGCCTTTGGGAGGAACATAGTTTTTCATCTCCCTGTCGTAACGAGCTTTGTCTCCTTTAGCCATTTCTTCAAACTTTCCTTTTTCCTTGCTAGACATTGTCTGCGGACACGCGGAGGGGAAAGGAGAAGAGCCTGGATCAGATAAAGCGCCCGGTGACCCACTAACGCCTAGGCAGCAGCTGCTGCCAGGGATCTTTTCCCAGGGGCCCCGCTCACCTTCCACCGCTCCGAGCACTTCCGCGAGAACTCGGCGAAGTTGACGGACGAGTCCGGGTGCTTCTTCTTGTGCTCCTCGCGGCAGGTCTGCACGAAGTAGGCGTACGAGGACATCTTGCCCCGCGGCTTGTTGGGGTCACCTTTGCCCATGGCGAGGTCGGCGGCGGGTCCCTGCTGGGGGTTGGGGGCGGCGTGAGG
>JANZLQ010000056.1:1216892-1229536 GCA_026212715.1 Elanus axillaris | reverse complement strand
CCTGGGCACCCCGCGCGCCCTCCGCGCCCAGGACCGCCGGCGCCCCTTCCTTCCTCCCTTCTTTCCTCCCCTCCCTCCCTCCGTCCGTCCGTCCCTCTCCCTCCCGCGCCCTCCCGCTGCCCTGCGGCCTCCGCCGGCGGGGGTTGCGCAGGGCCTTGCCTGGCTGCGTGGGGCGGCGGCGGCGCGGGGCTCGGCTCCCTCCGCGGCGGCTGCGGAATGGTTTCCCGGCGGCGCACTTACAGCCTCTTGTTTTCCACAGCCCTACCCGCCACAGCAACTTGACCCGCCGCGCCCGGGGACCCGCCCCCCGCCGCAGCGGATTGGCTGCCGCGCCGGTTCAAACTGCCTGCCGCCCCGCCCCCCAGGGCTGGGGCCGCCGGGGATTCGCTGGCTGCCCTTCCGACGTCAGTGGCCGAGCAGCTCCTCGGCTAGGTCGAGCGCGAGGGGGTCGTTCGCGCTCATACTCGCTGGAACCGGTTGGGGTGAGGATAGTGGAGGGGGCGGAACTGAAAGCGCTGGGCGGCGATTGGGGGAGAGGGACGGTTTAAAAAACCGCGGGGACCCCCGTCATTGGCTGCCGGGGGCTGCGCGTGTTCTGATTGGGCGCCGCGGGATGCTGTAGCGTGGTTTAAAAATACAAAGGGAGCGAGGAGGATGGTGGGGCGGGCAAAGCCGGAGGAGTTGTGGAAGGGGACGCGTCGGCGGCGGGGCCTGCGGCGAATTCTCTGCCGGTGGCCTCGCCAGGCCGGCAGAGCAGCTGCCTGGCCGCCGGAGAGCGTGGAGCCCCCTCGGTGCTACCTTCCTCCCGCTCGGGCCAGGGGCGGGCGGGCCCACGGCTCGCCGGGCCCACGGCTCGCTGAGCCGGGCGGGCCGCAGCAGCCGCCCGCTGTGAAGCGGGGCCGGAACTGCGGTTGGGAGGCCCGCGCCCGGCTCCCTGCCCGCGCAGCCCAGGGCAGAGCGGGGGGCCGGGGGGGGAAGACGCCGCCTCGCCTCGTGTTTTGTTCTCCCCACAGGGCGAGAGCCGCCGCCGCGGCGGGGGGGGGTGGCCGGGAGCAGAACTGGGCCGAAGATGGAACGGGCCTGGTTTGTGTCGGTGCTTTCAGGGGAGGCGCCGGCCGGGAACCTGGCCCCTTCGGTTTGGGGGTGAAACCCAAGTTTCCCTGCAGTCGTACAGGCTGTTTTACGGTGATTTGACCCCAGTGTATGCCACACGGGGTTTGCAGATGCTGGTTTTCTTTTGCCTGGTTACTCTCGTCCCATTCTCTAGTTAACATCAGTGTAGGTTAATAGTCTTGGACATCTAGGCAGTTTCTAACGCTCTTGCTTTTTTGGGTGTCGTTTACGGCACTGATGAAAAGCAGGTTATAACTTTGCTTACTGAAGATGCCATGCCTTCAGCAGATTTTTAATCATGTTAACTGAGCTCAACAATAAACAAACACAAAAACCACCAAAACCTCCAAACCTTTAAAAAGGCAGCAGCAAGAACCCCTAAGCTATGTGATGGTATTGACTAATAGCAGGTGTGAGAGTGGCCAGTGTCGTGATCTCCAGAGTCTTCTCCCCTTTCCAGATTCACTCGGTGTAAGGAGCGTTGACTAAGAAGCACTACCCGGTCCAGTCCTTCATTCTTTTTTTTCCTTCCAAGGAGGATGTGTTCATACAGAACAGTCACTAATACGCTAGTAAATGCCTCCTTTATCCCTGTTTCATTTTAAGCTTTATGTGTTTGTCCAAACTGCAGCCCTAAAGGACATAATGTAAACTGGAAAAAAAGTTAGTCAAAATCCTCTGTGAAGAGAGGGTAACTTGGAGGTACATTGCCAGAGCAATGCAGATAGATGTGTTCCCTTTGCAGATGTCAGAGCCTGTCAGAAGTCAGTTACCCAAATTCTTGTATCATCAGCTAACTTCTGTGGCTATTCCTCTTGATAGTGTTTAATCTACAAATAAAGCTTACACTTACCTTCTAAAATAAACATTTACATAAGGGCTATTCTATCTTCAGCTCTTTACTGTTGTAAACCATTCCACTACTCGGTAGCAAATTGGTGTTCCCAGTTCTGTGGTACTGAATTCTGCAAAGGCCTGACCACTTTGCAAGGAGTTGTTTTAATTTGTTATGTAGCTTTAAAAATGCCTTTATTTTGTATGTTACTTGGAAAGCACTATTTTGCTTGGTGAATTAAGCTGCCAGATGGGTTAGTCATTGACTTTGTGGTAAACCACCTGTATGTGACAGTTTCTTGCAGAGTGTTTTCTAGTTGTTGAAGTAGTTTTGTAACAGATGGTAGAATCTTCCACGGCTAGTGTGTACTGAATGAACCATAGTGCAGCCATTAGTATTTCTGGTCTAAACCCATTCTTTGTCCACCAGACTTACCTAGAGCTCTCCATATCACACCATAGGTACCTTCTGCATTGTTTACAGTCATATAAAAATGTAGGTTAACTCCAGCAAAATCAGTTTTACTTCTGAATCTTCACTGGTGCCATTGAAAGAACAGTGAAGTGGTCCACTAGTTTTCAGGAAACTGAGTTTTCTCAATGTCAGTGCTTCTAAAACAGCAAGTCATGACCTCTGGGAGTTTGTCACTGAAAAGTTACCATGATGGCTACAGGCACCAGAAGTGATTTTTAACAGTTGAAAGAAGATTTTTTTTCTCATTTTACCCATCTAAACCCATTCTCTGTAGGTTCCTGAACAACAACAAAAAAAAGCTTTATGTAAGTGTATTATTAACATATTTTTTACTCTTCCTTTTAACATTAATATAGCAAGTTCATGGAAAAAATTACTTTGTAACAGTCTTTGGAAATTATGGGATATAATTGCAGCAAGGCTTCCTCTGTTGCATCTGTTTTCATATCTGCTCTAAGAATATGAAGAAAATGATTGTGGAAAAGCAGGTAGGGTGAGAAAGTGTAATTACTGCTATGGGAAAAAAATGAGACCTGCCTTTCAAATGATATAATCAAATGTTTTGAGAAAGAAATTAGGTTCTTGGTTCTTTTGAAGATGAGCTTTTTTTAGATTCTCTTCTCTGAAAAAGAAAGCTTTTGTACAATTAAATGTATACATAGAGGGTTATGTCATGCGATGTCATGCAACATAGGGCAGCCTAAGAAACCAAACAGTTGTACTCTTTAACATCTGTCTGTCCTCCAACAAGGAAGGCAGTATTGAAAATTTTCCACGCCTGAACATGATCCTGGAAGCTTTCCACAGCAGCACTGATGCTGAAAGCCCCACGCAAGAATGCCAGTGTTAGAAACTTGTCAGTCCCAGAGCTGTGCCTTCCTCCCAGCACCCTCACGCCTGGAAAAGCACTTCTCTGTGTGCCTGGTTCCACAATAAGCTGTCACCGTTTTTTCATTACACCACAGTGTTCCTTTTCAGACAAAACCACAAATTCTGTCTCGAGAGGTTTGGTCACTGTTACTCTTCTAAAGCAGTGATCTATGCAGTATTGACTTCGGTCAGTCCGCGTGGTTAATTTATTAACCACATGTGGAAGACAGTTGTGGGGAAGAAGCATAAACTCCAGGACTTGAAGCTTACTTCTGCTTGAATAATTCAGCTCATGAAATGACTGTTAAGTTTTATAGCTCCCTGGCTTTGAGCCCTTTTGAGTTCCTAATCTGCTCCACAATTACAATTTTGGGTGCTATTGGTAGCTTCACTGAATCTTGAGTAAACTGCGTGTGAGGAGAGAGAAGCAATGTAGTGACTAGAAATGCTGGATAGAAAGAGGGGAAAAGAGCAGGCAGGTGAGACCAGGTTACAGAGCTGAGAAATGGATTTAAAGAAAAGCATGTCACAGACAATAAAAATGTGTGATTGGAGTGATAATACTTTACATCATACCGTATTTCTTGGCTTCTGTGGGCAGCTTCTACAGCTTTTCTGGATACCGGTGTCAGCATGGACAAAGCAAGGGAAGAAAGTAACAAAGACCTTTTATGTGAATTAACGTTTCCATCAGCAGATCCATTGCAACAGACACCATTCAGCTGAAGAAACTGCAAACTACAGATGCATGACCAAACTTTTATTCTGGTGTAAGTGTATTAATGTGGTGACGCTGTCAGTTTTAATTCAGTCAGTTGGATGAAGAAGCTCTACTGTCTCTCCCCAGAGACTCTGCTATTACCCAAATTCCTGTATGGAATACGCCTTAATGGCAATAACATTCTGCTTTGGAAAGTGATCGTCTTGACTGATTACTGCTGAAAGGGTCTCTCTTCTGGACCTGAGAAGTCAGCATTTACCGGATGAATAATGAAAGCAAGTTACAGCTGCTCTTGATTTTAACGTCACCTAACTTCACTAATAGTAATGCAAGACCTTGAAAGAAAAAGCAAAGTTAGCTTTAATCAGCAATTTCTTGGTATGGAAAAAGATTAAAATCCAAGACATAAAAAGCATTTAAATAGGTCACTGCTTTAAAAACTCCCTTTTAATGTGAGTTACCAAGTCTACAGACAGCAGGTATGGTTTTTGGCCTATTTCATGTGAGTGTCTCATACTAGACATACAGTAGGAGCTTTAGGATGAAAAAGCAAAAACCAGAACTACCTAGGCTACTGCTTACCTAAATTCAAAGCAGAACTTACTTTAGTGTTCCAGTTATAAGCAGTTGCTTTCTTTGTGCTTTGATAAAAACATATATAACTGCAGCTGCCTCAAAGTTTGCAAAACTGGTATTTCCGTCAATATCTTAAAGAATTGCATTTAAAATAATATATCAGAACTTTTCCCATTTTTTCTGTTGTTGTAAAACATGCAAATAATATGTATTTTATAAAAATGAAATATATTCACCCCTTAAATGTTACAGTTTTATTGTCTGTGCTACTGTAAAGCCTGCATAACCAGTTAAGCAGCTCATAGGCAAACAGTGGCTGTATTACACCAGGCTGGTTTATTCTGAAAGCTCAGAAACTTGTTTTGACTTTGTGCTGTGTACGAAATACCTAAAACAAAGGCAGCCTACATTAGACACTACCCGGGACAGCTGCAGAGCAGAGACTGAACTACAGTGGTCATATGATAGGAAATAAATACAACAAATCTCTCGTGGTACTCATGCAGATAATATTAGGAACACCAGCTGTTCCTGGTCACAATAATTGTTATCTGTAGTTTCTCAGTCTTAATTTGACAAGAACTTTTTTCCACTTGCATTGGGTTAATGTGCCTTTTTTTTTTTTTACTTTTCTATTCCTAGACCTCACTTTCAAAGCAATACTTACGTAACACGTTGATTTTCCCCAGAGATCTTAATAGACCTCCTTTATATTTTGCTGTATTGTTAATCCCTTTTTACAGGTATGAGAAGAAAGCAGTAATTTGCCTTTGTTCATCCATTAGATAGTTTCACAGGCAATTTAGAGGGGCTTTAAAATGTGGATAGCTGTAACTTACACTATGAAATCAGTTTAAATGGGTAAAGAAAAGGTTTCTATCCTTCGGTCCCCACCCACCGAACCTTTCCAGCCTTGGTAAATGTTGGTACTTTACCTGAAATAGACACATGACTTACTCTCAAGAAATAAAATGTAATTACTACTAAAAATGTTGTGTGTTTGAGATGTGGAGAACACAGTTCCAGGATTATTTTTTTTTCTCCTTCTAGGCAGTAAGACAAAGGGTAGGACTGTGTCTGGAGCCGGAGGTGTGACATCCAGTGAGCAGATCCAAAGAGGCTGTAATCACTGTCCATCTCCTGAACAGTCCAAGCACCCATGTGAGGCTAGCCACTGGTGCTCACTGCTGCCCAAGTGAAGTAGGTGTCAACCCATGGTGACTTACAAATGTTGACACTTCAACAGAACAAACCAGAACATTTTGTTTCTACTGTGTCTAATCTGAGGGACTGTTTTCTTCTGCAGTTGTGAGTGCTAGAAACTTAAGCAGAGCCTGGCAGTAGAAGGTGTTTGCAATGTAACTGTAGCTCTAAAATCTTTTAGGGAAGAGAAAGAATAGGGTGGGTTGACAGGGCTGTGTGCCATGGGCCGCAGGAGGAATCGTGCCCTCCTGTCTCCCACAGCCAGAAGAGAGAAGTGGGTTTGGCTGATAACGGCCTGGTTCCTTGTAAGCACTGTGATACTTGTGAACACATTGCCTTGGGTCCAGGTAGTGGAAAAACTTAAATTAATGTCAGTGGGTTTCATTAAACTTAAATGGGTTTCAAGTTTTGGTCATGTGGAGTACATCCTGTGCTGTTGCTAATGTATATGTTGTCATAAGAGAATAATTAATTTCTCTTATTTCTGGCAAATAGTGCTGTCATATGTGTCATAGAAATGATCATGAGATACACAGGTAATCTGAGGCTAGAAAGAAAATGCTCGGTCTCATTTTTAGTCATGGATCCTGGAGGATTTTCCAGCAACTGATGATATAAAAGTATAGTTTCTCTAGAGGATCCCATTGTATACCCTACTCTGTACCATTAAGTGTTTTACAGTAACAAATAAGGTTGTTCCAGAGATCTTACGCTACTAGAAAATATGCCTGTCTATAATACCAGTCAAAAGCTAATGCTTCTATTCCACAGCCCCAACTCTTGGGGGGGGGGGGGGGAGATCTTAAGGAAGTTCAGTAATAAACCCTTGGGCCTATGATTAATCCTCATCATTTAGTCTGACCATGTGTGAAGTTAAGTAGAAGCTCTCCCTAAGCGCTGGCAGGGATAAATGCCTACTACAAATAAAAGAGAAATAGGGAGTGGCACAGTCATGCATTTGAAGACATAAACAAGGAAATCTCAAGTGAAATTGTTCCGTGTCAAAGAAAGGCAGGCTTATTCAAAGCTAGTAAGAAACTAAAGTGCAGCCCAAAGCATCCCTATTCCAGTTTTTAAAAGTTGGAAAAAAGAATCCTTAAAACCTGTAAACTCTCAACTTCAACATAAACCTTTAAGAGAGAAACCATCTTGATGAATACACTCCACTTCATAGGCTTGATCATGATGTACGATTTTTATGTCAGTTTATACTAATAATTAGCATTTACATGCTGTTAAATTATTGTAATACATACAAATATTAAAAGCATAAAACCCCCCATTCTCCTTTTTCAGCAGTTAAAAATTTACTTTGTAAAGATGTAATTCATTTTGGAACAGGCTTTCATGATATAACTAGAAACACAGCTAATCAAAGAAGTTAAAGTTGTTTAAGAGCTAAAAGATCTGTATTATTTTCCTAATTCTGAAATAATTTACAAGATCATGCAAAATCCTGCTTCAGCAGCCACTTCTGGAGAAAGGTAAGGATCTTTCAGTGCCCCTGGATAGCTGTAATAGCAGAATCAGGTCTCATCTGTGCTGTTTATAATGTCAATAAAAATTAACAGTCAAACACTCGGATACCAAAACCTCCAGAACCGTATCTGTTGAAAAAGGTTATGTTGCAACTGGAGGGTGGGGGTCTCCTGCGTTCTGTGCTTTAGGATATGTCCTTGACAGGACTGCAAACTTACCTTTGCAACTGTAAAGGCTAGAACCTGTATCGGTATGAAAGCTGAGACTCTAATGTTATCTTTCAAGTAAGGGAGTTGAGGTTTGAGGAGCAGCATTAAAGATGAATGGCAGTATCTAATGAAGAAGCAATGCTTTCAATCAGCTGCTGTTTATTGAATGAATTATAGCAGTAGGTACTATCCAAACATAGAAAACCTGGTACATTCTGCCTAGGGGCCATTTTTTGTGAAAAAAATTTGCAGAACATTTTATCTGATCCTTCTCCCATAATATTTCTCAGTTAAAGGTATATTGTCAAGTAACATTAGCAAAAAACAACAGAAGTTCAAAACTACCATTATACTTGAGTTTGTTGGAGTATCTTTTTGCCTGTTTCTTTTACCCAGAATGAGCTCTGCAGGAAGTCAGGAAAACATTCAAACCCCAAACCCACATGTAATTTCACTCGTTTTATTTTTATAAAAATATCTGTATTAGTATCGGACTCTTACCTTGGTTTTTACTGACGGAATCCAGATACCTTCTAAAGACCTTCAAAATGGTGCATTCTGGATTCAGGTGGAGGAAGTGTTCTCCCACTCCCAAGGGGCACTTAAAACCTGCTGTTAACTTCAACAAGAGCTAAGTCAGACCTCGAGATACTTATAACTGTACTGCAAAGACAAGAGGACTGGAAGAGGCTTCAGGGCTACAGAATCTTCCCATTTTCCTTTCTGTAAAACAAATCCATATCAGAGGAGGACATGATGGTGTAAAGGAGCACTGTAGTTTCTAGGACCCTCTGACAAAACTGTGGAGATGGTGTAATAGCGTTATTCAAAGCAAAATGCAAACGATCAAAGACAGCATCAAAGCTGAATTTCTATTAACAGAAAACAGTGGCTCACAAAATGTAAGACTGTAGCAGAGTACACAGTGCTTTTTGTGGTATCAAAAGTGCATTAGAGACCAGCAAAATTTGCTGAAAAGATATGGCAGTTTCTCTTACAGGAAAAAAAAAAAAAACGGCTGAGCAAGCTTTTTATTTCTTTTCAAGGGATTAAAAAATAACTCTTAAGCAATATACTACATTGGTCTATTACTCACAGCTAAATTTTTATGGCATTATTACGCAAAACCTCTGGGGGTGATACTTTTCCACTATACATTCCAGAGAGTTGCATTACCTTTCAGGAAAGCACTAATGATGATTTTGTTGGGTCTCTTTCTGACTGCGAGATCTCATAATGTGAAACAAAATGTTAATCAAAGGAACTTGGATGGACAAGTGATCAGTGACTCTGAAAGAAGCAGAGAGATGTGCACTTTTAACTTGGCTGAATGGAGGCTTGCGAGGAGGAGGGGTGTTGAAACGTAGGGGGTACCTCAGTGCATAGCTGGAGGTTGGCTTCTCTGCTTCTGCACAGTTCTTGCTTTTGAGGTATCTCCCACGTCATTGCTTAAGGCCCCCAACAAACAATTTGTCACGTACATTCAACAAAGAACATCTAAAGTTTCTGTACCAACGTTTCTGTATTTTTGCAAGTAAGAACGAAGCCTTCCAACAGGTCTTTTGATGCCTCCTGTAACTAATGGCTTATTGCGAAAGCAAATTGGCACAAACCATTAAGGGGCATGTATTACAAATCTTTAAAGCTTTTACAGTACACAGGCTTATCAGTTTTAATCCTGTAACACCTAGATTATTCTTAAAATACAATGTTTAGTTTTGGACCCTGTTTACTGCTTTAAATCTTCTAATAAAAGCCTGTGTTACGTAAACTCTTTCATACACCCTTAGTTTCCACTGTACAAGGCAGAATGCTTAGAAGAGGAACACTGGCTTCAGCGGGAATACTCAAAACTTGGAAATACCACTTTTGCACTGATATTACTATTTTGGTTAAAGGTATGATTATTTTTTTTCTCTTACTGTATTACTTGAATCATATACAATAAGCTCTGTGTGTGCTAATATGGATTAAGTTTTGTTATACAATTAACTATCCAAAGTTACATTTTAGCTATCCTTGTGTAAAACATATAAAGAAGTATAAAAAAAAAATACAGTCTGTAGGTAAGTCCCAATATTCCTGTGCTTTGGGCTCTGTGCTTTTAACAATTTGGACGATAAACTGGAGGCAAAGCAACAGGCGGTCATGTGGTTAGTTGGTGCTGGAGTGGGAAGGGAAAAATCAGGGATTCAAAAATCAGAAAAAAAAGAGAACAATAAAAAGAATAGGACTGTTTCTGATAAGGAAGGAGAGATTTGGTCACTGATCCTTATCACACCCTATGAATGCCTGTTGGTTAGGGTGCTCTTTTCTCCAAAACACCAGGGTGTGTGGTAGAATTTGCAGAATTTTTAAAGTGTTTTAAAGCAATCTATTTTTCATTGAAATAGTTACAGTCCAAAACAGAGAAAATGTATATTTGCTGTGAAAAATGTATAGCAATATTTTTCCTTGTTCTTACAGGGTAATTTCAGGTGCTGCACACAAGCGCACTAACGTACATTTAGACTTCAGATGAACAGTACCTGTTGGGGAAGGGAATAGTCATCCCCAGCTGAACCTTATCATGTGAAGACGTATACACAGTTGTAGGCACATTTCCTTTCCAAGATTAATTACTAATAATATGTTTGCAGTGTGCTTGCAGTGTATCCAAGGTGATGCGTCCAATTATTCTTCTCTCTCAAATTACAAAACACATCAGTCAAAAGCTAGCAGGAGCTGGGACATATGGCATCTCAGAGGCACAAGCTGCTCGGCTCCCACCTGCGCCTGGCCTGCCTCAGTGCCAGGAGGCGCAACCAAGTCCCGCGGACTTCGGCGCCTCGGAGCTGCAAATTCAGGCACGCTCTTCAAGATGCTGTAGCTCCTGCTCCTTCTGCATGCCACTCAGAAGTTGTCCATGCTGTCTTTTTGGCACCCATGAGGGATGTAGATTACTTTTGCTCTGCTTGTGTCCGTGGCCCATAAGTGCTAGTGAAGTGTCACATACAGAGTTACTGGTTTGGAGCTGCCGTTTCCTTTGAACTGATACAATTTTGGATGTTTTAATCAGTATGTAGTTGCAATACTGCATGTTTTGATGTTTATTTTAAAGTCTCTCCCTATATATGCTTCAGTTGTATCTGAATACTTCCACTAACCACTAGGAGAGCTTACGTTATAAACCCATCATTTTAGACGACATACAATCTAGCAGAATCGCTCTGTGACAAGTGGTTTTTTTTTTATTTCACAGGGCCCAAGCTTTGTAAGAGTTTGCGCATCCATCCTGTAGTGAGCTTCACACTGCCTGATAAGCCCATCTAGCTGCAGCTCTTTGTATGTTTTGATCCCACATATGATGCAAGATTAAAAGTGACATGATTTCTTTGTTCCTGTAAGCCGGCGTTCATACCAAACGAGGTGGTCATCCCCCTGCACCGGTCACACGGTCCTGCCCTTCCATTGGACCTTCCTGCGTGCTGGGACATCACACAAAGCAGATCAGGGCTAAACTTAACTGATTTTCTTTTTTGCTGGTCTAGCTGTAACCCAATCCAGTTTGCCATGCAGCCATAGAAATGCTTTTACAGGCACAAAGAAGGACAGGGCACAGGTGTGAAAGTGAGCAGCTTACGGCAGAAGCAGAACTTTCTCAGCCCCACTACTGTCTTACTGTGATCTAATCATGAAACTATGATGCTACTTTACTTGAAATTCCGCTTCTAAATTAACATACTGGCAAGCATGACTGGGTAACACAATCGGGCTTTTAACTGCTCACGAACTATACAAAGAGGATCAGAAACATATTTAAAATGCACAAGTGATCTTTCCATTGTACCAAATCACAGCAGCCAAACCCAGACTGACATATTTTATGCTCACAGTAAGGTCAAATCCATCTGAAGAAATAAAAGGGACCTCAAAAGACGTAGCCTAAGAGTCTAGAAATTGCTATTCATGACCCAGATTTCCACTGAAGAATTCCTGGAACTCACCCTTGTCCCACTTTCCCCAGCTCGTGCTTCCTATGCTATTCTTTAAGGCCTGCTGTCATTGTTACTGGGGTTTGGGGTGGTGGTGTTTTTTTAACATTATTACATTTTTTCGCAAGTGTGAAATCACAAGTAACTCAAAAAGTGCATTAAACATCTGTTGCCCGAGATGATACAGCGGCAGAGCGTGGAACTGAGCCCAGGCACTCCATGTAGCATTCGGCTCCGCTGGTAACACCACGGGGCTTGGTATTTTTTCCAACTCTCATCCAGTTCCTCTCTCTAATCACTGAAACGTGCCTTCTAGGTAACTGCCGCCTGTGCCTTCATGCTCAGTTTGGCTTCTGTTCCCGTCTCCTTCACTGAGTTGTTGCGACGGCGAGGAGCAGGGACCTTGCTCTCTAATACCAGGTTATGCAATCAGATTACGGAGCCATCTGCAGCACAAACCAAAACTGCGCTATAATCGTGTTCCCGGCTCACGCAGAACTTGGGCTTACGCAGGATCTGTGTCTCCTCGAATCATTCACCGGCCTCCCAACCGCTCCTCTCCTCCTTCTGCAGGCTGGAAACGCACGGCGAGCGATACGGGAGAATATTCCAGCGATTAAATCATTATGCTTTGAGTAGGGTCAGCTGGGATGCCGGTTCTGAGATTTAAAGGAATATCCGCGGCCGTTCAAAAGGAAAGCAAAACCTCGCCCTTCCTTGAGTGCGCTTTGAATGTACTTGAAGGAAAATAGTAGGTCAGAGCTTGCTGCTTCTGCCGCTCTGCTATCGGCAGCTGAACTGTTAAATGGTTTAGCGCCAGCGCATCTCTTCACGGAGTTTCGTCAAGTCTCAAAACTAAAAATACTTGCTTTTATCGAGCATTTTCGCGGTATCTAGTTTAGCTGGTCGTGTGCACAGCAAGGTCTCGGTTCCCCACTAGCGAAAAGCATTCTGCATTCTCGGTCTTTTTGGTTGTTGAAGTCACCTTTATTAACAAAAAGTCCTTTCAAATGACAAAACTGCAAACCGGCGCCGCGAGTCCTCTCTGCCTTCGAGGACCTTTCCCCGAGGAACGCAAGACGGACCCCCATTACGCTGCCTTTTAACAGCAGCTCTAACAAAGGGACGCGGAGCCTCGCTCGGTCTCGGTCCGGGGAGCGGCGGCTGCGCTGCGGGCCCGGGGCCGCCCC
>JANZLQ010000056.1:1178534-1206941 GCA_026212715.1 Elanus axillaris | reverse complement strand
GGAGGGTGGGGAGAGAAATAAAAGCAAGTTTCTCTGGGAAATCAGTCTTAAAGTAGTAGCCCAAGTATCCTGCTGCATGTGGAAAGTGGCAAAACTTTTCTCCAGGGGGTTGTGGATTTCCCTTAGCCAGGAGTGGTGAAAGGAAAGTTAACTGAAAATCATCTACTACCTTTACTACCCAGATTTGCATCTGCCTTACATTTTTTGCTACTGCTGCTTTGGAAAGCTGTGAATGCCAGGCATATGCAACATGATTCATGTAGAAACTACATGGCACGACCAACAGAAGCTGTGCCTATATCACTGCTAGAAGCTTACAGAGGGCTTTGCACAGGAGCAGATACCATATGTTTTCTTAGCAGAGCACTGACTTTGGATATTTTGACTGTGGGTTGCCAGATTTATGTGCTGGGGGTGTTTTTTGTTGGTTTTTTTTTTTACCCTTAATTGATGATTTGGTAGGAAGCCCAAATGACTCAGGAATAATTACACAAACCAGGCTTAAAAAGCCTGGTGACACAAACTGTTTGTTTAACAGTCAGTAGCCTAAAAATTACTTGGCAAAAATAGTACACACAGATTTACTTGAAACATTTATTATTAGCTATGTATAATCACCCTCCTCCCCTGCTATCCAGCCCTCATTTGCTAACAGAGGAAGAAAAACAGTCATCATGGTATTTCATACTGCATGTGAATAAGTCTGGTAAACTGCTGGTGGCAGTTTTTGTGGTGTGATGCTGTAAGATTATTAGATGAACAGTACACTTTTTGAGTGGAAAAGACTAAATAGTTACTTCAGTATTACACACCTTCCATTTGACTGACTTGATAGCTAAAGAGTTTTTATATGTAAGGTAATAAGCCAGGCTTGCTGCCTGTAAGCCTGGCTTGTTCACGTGGCTTTCCTTAAACTCACAAAGGGACATAAATTTTTGGCTGTTTTTCTCTTGTACTGCAATTGGTATTGGCAGGTGTTGAGAGGTGACTGTGTATCTACAGCCTAGATTGTGATACCTCTTGAACATTAAGATGATTACTTCCAATACTTTGAGATACCCTTTGTCTTCACTTCCCTGGCTATTTCCTTATAGGGCTAGCCTTAAAAATAAAAAGCCAGCACTTTAACTTAATTCTGGGGTACTGTATTTCAAACAAGGCTTGATTAAAACAAGCTGCTGACGTGGATTTTTTTGTTGCCTTAATAGACCTTGCATTAGTCCCATCCTCTTTAGATGTCTTTCTGAATGTATGTATGTACACATGCACTATTGTAACTTACATTATTTTAAATGTTCAATGTTAAGATTAAGAAGTTTCAGGTTTTACAGATTGCATAGTTAATGCAGGTGACCAGTTAGACATAATTAAGACTGAAGTGTGCTTTAGTCCTATAAATGTGAGTTTTGAGACTTTTTTTTTTCCCCCCAGTGGAAGTTTCAAAACCGAATGGTGGAAGTTTGCCTTTTGTATGTGCATGTATTTTAAGATGCCTAAATAGAACGTGGGAGTTTGTCTGTAGAAGTGCCAGAGACTGAGTAGCTTCAGCTTAAAACAACACTAATAGTGTGATGGCAATAAAGCAATAGGAAGCTGCATTGCCATAGGTTGCTATGAGAGTCACTTTCCTAATGACATGAAGGCTTAGGCTTAAACTTTCTTCATCCAAACTAGTTGAAAATGAGCTGAGTAACAAAAGTTAGGCTTTTTGCTGGGAGTTGAATATTAGGTTGCATTAAGAGCTTGTACAGTTTCTTACACTGGAAATTAAGTCAGCTACCAAATCAGAAAGGAGAACTTACATATTTGAGATTCCAAAAAGGTATTGAAAGGAAATTTTTCTACAGTGTAAAAAGAGGCACTGTCTTGTGGTTAGAAAGGAAGGGGTTTTTTTGGTGGTGGTTTTGTTTCTCCCCTTGAAAGTATTATGTGATTGTAGAATGACGTCTGTTGCTTCACCGGCAGACTTGATTTTCATCACTGACTGTTGCAGGGGATCACAAAAGATATCTTTGGTCCAAAGAAAATATCCCTGAAAGATATTATCAGATATTTAAATAATTAGATTGGTTTATCAGAGCTATAACATGACATGCATTTCCAGCTGTGGTTTTTTTAGCTTATGGTGGGATATACGTGGGATTACTGTGTTTGTGGGATGCCCTTCCAGCAATGCAAATGCAACTGCAGGTCTGGATGAAGGTACTGCATTTCTACCTCTACTGGCCTGGTTTGGAAGTGATGGCAAAACATTCATTGGCTGACCAGAGTGCCAGGACTCCACCCTGGTATTTTAGCTTTGAGAAAGTAAATTTACCAAATACATAATATTATAAAAATAAAGAACTTTGGCACGTACACTCATACTGTTTAGTGCAATTTGTCCAGAGAGCAGAACAGCAAAACAGGTCTTCTGTAACTCAGGATGATTGAAGGGAGGCCTCCTTAGGTGTTTGTATCAAAGTAAGAGGCTTTGTTATGCTGCTCAAAGCTCAGAGGTTGAAGCTAGAAACCTAAAGTGTCCTTCAGGGTGAGGACGCCATATCTGCTTGTAGGGAAAGTGAAAGATGAAATACTTAAACCCTGCTCCCAGTTTGAATCTGAGGTCCCTAGCTTTAGAAGTCATTCCCACTTGGTTCAAATCTACTCCCCCTTGGGAATGCTGAAAAGTTGCCTTTTATTGGATTTTAGGGGGCTTGAGACACTTGGGTGGTAAGAGGAGCACGTAAAAAAAAGTCATTTTTGCGTGCCTATGTAATGCCATCATATTTTAGTGTTCCTGAAGTAAGTTTTGAAGTATTGATGTTTTTAATTTAAATTTTCTGAAGAAAAGAAGTTGCTGCAAAGCTGAATGAAAGAATACCTCTTAATACATTTGATTACTTCAAACCAGTATGGGCTTGTGGTGTTTATCAACTCAATTTTGTTGGGATGTATGTTCTTTCTGTAGTACAACAACAAAAAAACCCATGTTAAGTGAGAACTTCACCATTCAGCTTTGTCAGCAGTGCCAGTGAGCCAGAGAAATGTTGATGTTCTTGGGCTGAATCTTTTCCCTCCTTTGTAGGCATTTGTGAACCTCTGTTCCCCCCTGTTTGCCTTCCGAATTTAAACAGCTGTCATTACAGAATAATTTATTCAGCTGACACATGTGCAGGCACCTTAGAATAGCAATACAGTTCTTTGCCGTGGAACAGAAATCAAATAGGGGTTTTTTATAGTCCTGAAAACATCTTCACTGCAAAGTGCTCTGAATAAAGATTTGATGTAGTTCTCTTACTTAGTTTAGATCAAACAGAAGAGTCAAAAGTTGGGTGATTTAAATGCTAAAGTCCCCTATAATAGGACATGCAGGTTTATAAAATATGCTAAGCAAGTCCTAGGTGAGCCCCTGAAAAACAAAACCTGAAAACTGGCGGTGTATCAGATAATTGGCTGTCTCTTGATATAATTTAAAACCATCTGAAATGATGCATTTCTTTAAAATGGTAGCTTATTCCACCAGTGGAAACTGTGAAATTATGAAAATACAATGGGTGGTCATACAGAACTGTACAAGTCTATATGAAACGAGTGTGGTCTTACTTTGGGCAGCAGAGCAATTCATTCAAGTTGCAGTAACAGATCACCTCGCAGCCCTTCCCTTCCCAAAAGTGATCTTGCAGACCATCGTCAATCTGTCGAAGGTTCTCCATGCCTTCGGGGACGTTGTGGCAGTCGTGGTCCTTGAGGGCCCTCCTGTAACAAGAGGGTCGCCGGGAAGGTACCGCGGGGGTACCCAGGAGGGTGCTCAGCAGAAGCAGCGCCGAGACCATCTTCATTTTTGCAAAGCTTCCTGCAGCAGGGTGCTAAAGAGAAATGAGGTACGTGACACAGGTATAGCTGTTCACCAGATCTCTTTCTCCAATTTGCTTTCTGGCTTACTTTTTTCTTTCCTTTCCTGTGAACTTCGGGAGGTTTGAGCCTGAGTGCCGGAGAGTGTTTTCTCCTAGGAGGTAAATAATATTGCAGCAGAATTGATATTCATTACTTTCTGTACAATCCTGGGAATCCTTTCCTCAGGAATTGAGGCTTCTGTTGCGGGCAATTTTGTTGTTTCTTTGGCCTCTCACCTTGAAAAAATTGCTTTGAGCTGGCCGAGTTCTCTCGGTGGTGTGAGTGAGTGTATCGATTGCTACCAAACCAGGGGAAAATGTCTGGGTAGGTTTCCTTGCCTTCCTGGCCATTTTGCCTGTTGAGACAAGAGTCTCTCACATAAAATTAATAGTACTTTTCCCCATCAAAGTTGTGGAAAAACTGTCTGCTGATTGAATCCTCTGTCATCGACTGCTTGAGAAAATGAAGCCTTAAACAGCAAAGAAGGCTGGAGCTCTCTGCAGTGCTGCCAAGTGCCACTGTCCTGGACTGCAGGCTCTGGTAGGATATAGTATTACTGAGAATTTTCTCTTTTTTTAATTTTTTTTTTTTTGGTACTGCAAACTGCTTGGTTGAATCTTGCTACAGGAGGTCGTTACGGTTTAATTGTCTTTTTAAAAGGTGGGATAAATTACTCCTTGTAACACTCACCTGTTGGTGACGAGGCTTTCCATCGTCTGCATGAGCTTGTTTAATGCTAGCTGTGCTCTTCTGTGCTGCTTTGCACAGAGACTGGCCATGCCCAAAGCTTTGGATAAGACCCTTAGAACTTGTATTCACTTTTAAATTAGTATTTTGAACAGTGCTTCAATGTAGACTTTTATTGGTATTAGGAGAGAGAGTGGGGGTTTTACCTTTCCTCATGCTTGAATGAAAGGGCTCTGATACCTTACTGAATTTAAATAGGGCTTCTGCTTTGAAAACTAACATAAAGCAATGGCCAGCTCTGCCCAGCGAGCTCTCCCCAAGTGCTCCTCGCTGTAGTTGTGTTAGCCTCACGGGAGACTTTGCTGCCCTTCGTACTGTCAGCGCTTCAGAGTCCATCCCTTGACACTGTGGTGGTGTGGCCTGGCCCCAGTCTTTCTGGCAGGGCTGCAGAATAGAGTGCTCTAGGCTAACCCCAAAATAACTAGACATAAGGCAATGTCTGATCAAAGACTTATCAAAGGTCAAGTTAAGATGGCAGCCCTATTACCTAGACAAGAGGGGTAAAAAAAAAAAAGGCATGCCAGCTATAGAAGTCAATTAGTAGTCTTGCTTAGGTTACTTTGTAAAACTCTTGAGATCACCCTTGAAAAACAAACAATAAGCTATTAAACGTATAAGTTGACATGTAGTAATTTTTCTGGGTAGTTATATCACCACCATAGCTAGCTGTCTTGCTAATCTTCCATTTCTTCAGCCAACGAGTGACACACCAGAGACTGTAAGAAAATCTGGGGATTTGGATACATATTAGGGATAAAAAATACTATGCCTCGATGCTCTTCAATTATATTTTTCCGTAAGATTTTTTGCAAACTTGTTTTTTGAACACCAGTAGCCAAATAAAGTATTAAAAAGTGGCCAATATATTAAAGAACACGACTGAAGTGAAAATAAGCTCTTGTGTATTTTTTAACTTCTGTTGCAGAAGCAAAATTCATTGAATGATTCCTTTTAGTTTCCGTGAACTTGTATGTGAACTTTTGAGTAGGAGACTCCTATAAACTACTAGTAATGGAGCCTTGGGGATCTATTTTTTAATTACCTTAGAGTGCAGTATTGAATAACATACTGTCTTTATTAGTTTTAGACCTCAAAACTACTTCTCAAATAAAGTAAACATTGTTCTACCTTTGCCTGATGTTGTTTTTTAGACTTGAGTAAAGAATCTGTATTATTATAATAATGGTTTTATTTTGTAGGAGTATAAACACTGCAGTTATGAGGGTTCTGCTCAGAGAAGTCTTAATGCTTAAACAGAACAAGTTTGTTTATACTATACCTTGATAAATGCCAATGTCAAGGAGTACAATTTAACATTCTTCTGTTCAAATAATTGTGTTTAATTAAGTATTTAATGGAAGAAAATTTCCATGAAAGAGAAATTTAGGAAGCAGGGGGTTTATGCCTTTGTTTCCTGTGATTGGATTATTCTGTGAGTTCTTCCCCTGAGGATGAGGCATTCATTCATCATACCTTGCTCTTGTGTACGGTTTTTTATTCCTAATAATTTGGGTGTTCTTTCCCTATCTGGAGTTCAGCTGGAATGCTCATTTGAATCTGTTGCCAGCTGCCTGCTTGCTCAAAATTCATAGGAAGTCATTCCGTCCTGAAAATGGGTGGATTTTCTATAGACTGTCAGGTTGCTGGATTCAAAAATTGCAACCTACAATTTTAGGTAACTTACTACTTGCCTTGGAATATAACAGGATATTGCTGTAGTGCATCATCGAGAGGGTTTGTATGGGTGACTGCCAAAATCAGTATTAGCAAAGTCAATATGCTGGTGAGCTATGGATAGACAGCTTCACTAACAGGTCAGTTATGCATCTTGCCAATGCTCAGCATTGTTATCATTCAGAAAAAAAAATTGTTTTATTATAATTCTATTTCTGCTTCAGTATTTTCTCTGGTTTTTTGCAGATCATAGCCAGAAGGAAATTTTTAGCTGGAAGACCTTTCTTCAGTGGGTTCTTTCTTTCCTGGGAGGGAAAGGTCCCTATTTGCAGATGAAAGATTGCCGAGGACCTGAAGCGTTTCATCAGCTCCCTGCACAGGATCGATGCTGATAAACTCGGCAGACCTTTCAGATGCAGCATCTTTTTCTGACAGGCTGCTGCAACTTCTTTTCCTGAATACGGTTGGACGGGTGATGGAATGTCACTGATTGCCTAGGTAAAGAACAGAGCTAGTGTGTGCATATTTATTTCAAAATGTGTGTCAAAGACCTTGCCTGCTTTTACATACCACGGAAACAGTCCTTTCTCATAAAACAAATCAGGGAAATGTGATGAACAAGTCCAGTCACTAAGGTGCCTCAAAGACTCATTGCCAGCAAGCACCCTCTTACATTTCTGTATTTTATAAAACCTTCTGAAAAAGTAGCAATGCCAATCATGCTAAGCCTGACCAGGTTGCTCTCTCGAGATTATATAATTTCAAATTCTAGCAGGAGTAAAGTCGTCTAAAAATATTTAAAATGAGCTCCTTGCATTTGCATAAGTTCTTTTCAGTGAATTACTTTGGTTACTTTGACATGGTGTGAGTAAAGTTTGAGACCAAGTACAGCTGGGAATACAAGTGCTTTGAAGTAATTTGGAGTTTTGTGTAAAGGAAGATGGTTAGTTTGGGAATATGCATGGTGAGCCAGGAATAAGTGCTTTCCCTGATCATTCTGCTGAGAGTATTTAAATTATCCTGCCAGGGAATTTGGCACCATGTAGTCTTTGGATCCACAAGATGCAGAGGTAGGCAGAAAAGACCAAAGAGAAAAAAAACAAGTTTCAGGCTCCTTGGCCAAGAACAACAGGGTAATACTTCATGAGAAGTGATGCCCTCTAAAGGTCACCTAATACTATTTGGGGCTCAGGTGTTAGAAATAGGGGGTAGAAATATGGAAAACAGAAATGGCAAAAAAAATTTTTTTCAGCACCTCTAGACATCCTACATGTTTGGGAAAAGATAAATATTTACAGTTTGGTCTATCAACCATTAAATACACCCTTCAGAGTTACTAAGCAGGCAGCATCTCCAGTTGCCTAACATTGAAAACAAGGACTACGTTAATTGGTACACTTTTAGTGTATGATCTTTTCCAATCTGTCCAGTGGCATGTGCTGGGTTAACAAGTTGCACTTAAAGTGAAAAAAATTTAATATATATTTGCTGCTTAATGTGCATTGAGTTCAAGAGCTAAAAATATCTATTCAAAATAAAATGTCTTTTTATTTGTGGAGTTTCCATTTCAGAAACACCTGTAAAATGCTGAGCCAAGCATTTAATATTTAGGTGTGTTAGTGTGTAATAGTTAGCTTTATTAGTGCATTCCTAAGAAATCATTACACAAGAGCTGCATAACTGATAATATTATGAAGAAGTTTTAAAAAAGAAAATCCTGCAAATCTATTTTGCTTGAACAGTTCGTGCATTGTAAGGACAGCAGCTATTCCACTGAGGATGAATTCAGTGAATTACTGCTTTGTAATTACCATCAATACCATGATTCTTTCCAGAAACTGAGTTCTCATTAAAACCCACTTAGTTTTCTTAAAGACAGCAATTCATTGTGAACACACCCCTCTCCCTGTTCACCAATTTTGCAGTAATAGTGAGCACTGGAAGCCAATACAGTATGTTTAATGACTTTAGATGTTAATATGTAGCATCCAACTTTGAAGAAGAGCAAGATAGTAAAAGAATTATCTTTGGCTGAATCATATCCGTGCATCTGTCTTGAATAGCATCTCTTGTCTACAGCGTATCTGCTTCTCCCAAATCTTCTAATTCTGTGCTCTGTAACTAGCATTATCTGAACAAGTGCACAAGGATAATTTGAGGAGCAAGACATACCTTTCTCTTCTGCTTCAATCCCTTCCACGTCCTTGGCAGCTGTATCTCTTTAGACGTACGCAGAGAGAGCGAGAGCTAGCGGGGATGAGAAGAGGGAGGGCTGATGGGAGATGCTGTACAAACAGCCCTTTGTTTGTCCCGACTTCTGCCTGTCACTGATGTGCTCCCTTCTCCGGCGACGGGCCAGAGGATGGGCTTCGAGAGCTGCCTCGTTCAGTCACCGCCAGCCTAGGCTGGGGGGGGATGAATGTATCCCTTCCGGCAGGCAATGGTTAGTTCATCCAGGATCCAATGAGAAGGTGTCTCCTCGGAGAGCAAAGCATAACATCCAGAACGGGGGAAGAGGAAACACCCCATGGAATAACTGTGTCTTGCTGTGGAGCCTGAGCAGGCTGGGGGGAGCGGGAGGGAGTGGGGTCCCAGGATTGCACAGGCAGAAGAATGTGGTTGCTGGACAGATGCCCAGTTTTGCATTGGGTGGAGAAGAGCAGAGCTAGCCAACAGTCTCGTACAATATTTTAATTCCTGACTGTGGGATTCTTTCAGGTTCTTGAAACTGTGAAATAATAAGAAAAAAACCTGGAATTACTTTAACCTGACTGCTAGAACAGCTTACTCAACGATGCCATGCATTGAGTTCTTTGCTGACCAAACATTTAACCAAGAGGTAAACATTACACTGAACAGTATTTCAGCGGAAGTTATTCTACACTAATATAGATAATTGAATTACCTGGTACCATAAAAACACAGAATGAGGTTCTTAAGTGGAGTTGAAGTATTACGTATTAATGAAAAAACAGTCTTGAGGGTGAGGCATGTGTCCTCCTATTTCTGTTGCAGTTTGGCCCTTGTTCTATTACAGCCATCCTGGATCTATTTTGTGATGTGAATAGAGAAGTGCGATTGCACCTTAGCAATTGAGCTATAATTCTTAGATTTTCTAGTCTGCATCGTTTTGATTCTGATGTTGCTTTGTAAGAGTTTGGTTTTCTCTGTCTGTTGTCCTGCTTTCAGTACGGGGGTTTGTTGGGAGTCCAAAAAGGTGCCCCTGCTCAGCTGACTCAGTTTACAATTTGATATCTTGGTGCTAGTTCAGTTTGATCTATCGTACGCCAGAAGTGAACTACGGCCTCTGTAAGAGGTGCATGTCCCATCTTCCGCTGCAGCAAGGAGAGTAGGCAAAGGGTCCAGATGCTGGGAAGCAAACCTCTGGAAACTGAGCCTACCTACTCGTGGTGGTCCCACCCGGCAGGGTGCTCCCCGGCTCTGCTGGAGATGGGCAGCTGGGTCAGCAGAGAGCGCGACGTATATTGTACCCCCGCCTCTAATTCAGATTGGAGAAGTCAGGCAGGGCATTTTGTGCCCCTGCTGTATGGGCATGGCAACTGAGAAGGGGAGGTAGTTGCGGGCAGCTGCTGTCAGAAGAGGACATCCTCACCTTTTCTGGGTGACAAAATGCCTGGCGCTGCCTCTGCTTTTCTAGAGAAATTCTTTTCTGGTGCGGATCCTGGCCAGGGCGGTCCATGTCTTAAACGAGATTATCCTCATGCCTCTGGGAGTAGGCTGTGTTCCAGGGCAGCGCTCTGCGGCGGGAGGAGGCCAAGAGCCTGGTGCGGCCGTCCATCAGCAGGCAACTGGCTGTAAGCAGGGATAAAACTTGGAGGAGAGAATGAGAGCACGTTGTGCTGATGCTCTGGATTTGGATGCCTTTTTAGTTCGTTAATTACAAATAAATTTACATATGAATAATGTGAAGTTTCTGCCAGAAGATGTAATGGAAATGTATTAGGATTATTCCCTTGCTGCCCATTTAAGTTCTCTTGTGTTTTCCAGGGAGTATCCGTGTTTCTGGAACACGATTTGAGAACCCTGTTTGGACAGCGGTCTGGTGGACTGACAGATTTGTTCATAAAGTGAAGTGTGTGAGGGATAGTTTTCTTCAGGAGACGTCCTGCTATGTTTTGAGAAAAGACAGTTCTAACAAAGCTGGTGTTTTGCTGGTGATTTTTTTTTCCTCTCCCTCCATAGCTCCACGTGTGATGTTTTCAGTCACTGAAAACATTCAGGAACAGGAGGAAATTTTCTCCCTCATGATGCTGCTTCAGAGTAAAGACTGGGAAGCAAATTGGAATTTGGAGGAAGCAAAAGTTTTAGGGAATTTTGGCAGGGAAATCAAGAGGAGGTAGGAGAAGGCTGCTGTAGGAGCAGCTCTTTGAGGTGTGAAAAGCAAGGTGGTTTATAGGAAAATGCACTGCAGACCTGGGGAGCCTGCAATGGGAGAAAGCAAAGTGCAAAGCAGTACTTCCAGATCTTACCTCCTTTTCCCTTTCTCCGCTTTGCCCCTAACCCATTGCCCTGAATACCTGTCTCTATACTGACTGTCTCCCTCCCTGTCTCCAGTCCTGGTGGCTCACTCTTTATTTTCGGTTTCCTTCTGCCTTTTCGCTCCAGCACCACGTCCCCAGCGGGCTTGGCAGCCGGTGTCTGGCGCAGGCTGGCGGGGTGCCAGCCGTGACAGAGGGGTATTGAAAAATCACAGGGGCTTTTCGATCGCCACCATGGCATCTGGGAGCTGCAGGAGAACCGTAAGGAAATCTTGCTTTTTCACCCTCCTTCATCTGCGCAGGGATGTAATCATGATTCACGTTCAACTCCCTATATTTAGAGACTCTGTATTAGATGTATATGTATCCCTGTTCCTGTCTGAAGAGGTATGGGCATATTAGAGGTGAGATGCAAAGTAGAGCTGCTTTGGCTTTTCTTTCTTCTTCCCGCCCCTGCCCCCAGGCTGGAGCTGTTGGAGCCAGCAAGAAGTGATGGCCAGTGAGGAAGCAGTGGCAGATGGAGGCAGGAGGGGGTGGTGACAAGGTGGCAGCAGCAATCCATAGGAGAGAAGTAGTTTTCAAAGGGGAATGGCCCCTCGTGGGTTGAGAATGAAGAAAGAAAAGGCAGCACTGAAATTCAGCTGCAAAAGCGTAGCAGCCTCTGACATACAGCATTCTCTAGACTAGATTTGTGTAATGTGCCCTGTGAAAATGATCTTACTTTTTTTTTTTTTAAGTATTCAACATTCTAAATGTGCTTTGCATTTTTAACAAAAGCCACACAGGTTTAGCTTTTTTCTGTAAACAAAAATCACTTTGCATCTTACTGTATCCTTGAGATCAACACTCGTCTCTTTGCAGGCTGACAGTGAAAAATACCGATTCTTCTCCACTCACGTTAGATCTTCTTAAAAGATGCCACTTAACCTATGAGTCAGCTGGCTCATTAACACGTAGTGTTTATATGAGGAGATCTGTAAGGAACCTCAGAACCTGATTTTGGCAGATGATGCAGTCTAAAACCTGTACTTGAAGATTGTAAAGGAATGTAGTATTGTAGGGATGCATAAAGACCTCAGAGACTTAATGACAGTGCCAGCACAGCTAAGACATTAACTGCTGTCATCATTTGTTACAGGATTACAGTGGGTAGGGTGCCTTGGAGTCAATCTTCAGCGTAATGGATTTTTAAGCAAAGATAAAAATCTTACATGCTCATTTTGCAAATATTCACATGTGTAAAACAAATATAACTCACGTTGCGCCCCTCATGTCATGCCTTCCATCACTCAACATCTATAATGTCAGTCAGAAAAAGTATTTGAAAACAGTTTTTTGTGGTTTTACTTTGTGTAATTTTAATTTTGTGTCCTTTGTTGATGATTGTTTTTAGAAAATGTCTCTGCTGTTAAATACTCTACAATTGCCTTTGCAATTCTTGCATCTGATAATTTGCTTTATACCTTGTACCTGCATTAGCCTGGGGGATTCATCTGAGTTTTCTGGAACACAGTTCGTTGTTCTGAAGAAATCGGGTGTACAGCAGTTCTTGTTCATGCAGCGTTTCTTCTGTCTCTTGCCTTTGTTGGGTGCTGCTTTACTCCCAGTGACTGTTCTCTGTGGGGTCCCAGAGCCCCTCTGTTTCCTCTCGCTTTTTTATTTTTGGCTTCCTGGTTTTGCTGTTAGTTTTCTCAACTTTTTCTGCAGGTTGCAATCTGTGCTTTGTTAAAATATGCGACACAAAGCACTGGGCTAATCAAAGGCATCTTTTAGTGTATTTCCTCAGATCAGTAGTCTATTGGCATGCTCAGGCTGTTGCTGCTTTTCCATGAAGGCAGAGAAGATGCAGTATATTCAGAACCTGCTGATGCTATGATCTATCAACTCCAGGCAGGCCAAATGACTTAATGTTGTAAATGTGTACGTATAAAGTCTGATATCTCAGGCTGGCAAATGAATCTGAATGTATTATGGAAAAATTACTCTAAATTTGGAAACTGTTTGCAGTTATCAGCCATCACAGATGTTGGTTGTCTGATACCTAGAAATCCATGCTTGATCTGAATCTTTGTTGATTCAGAAAGTTACGGGGGTTTGTTTGGGGTTTTTTTATTGCTTTGCTAGGGATTAGCTATTGATACTTAAAGGCATCTGGCCTTGAGGGTTTGGAGCGTTCTGTGGCTGCTGAAGGTGGTTGGTGCCAGGAGTCTGATAGAAAACTGAGAGATACTTTTGCCTCTATCACCTGTGCTCATTTGTCTGTAGTTAAAGAAAAAAAAACGAAAAAGCATAACAAAACAAAAAAGCCCAAATTTATGTCAATTGTAAGGTCTGACTTAGTTTTCCTTTGTTATCACCACTAAAAACATGACGGATAGTGCACTGACTTTTGAAGTCCTTGACTGCACCACTGCCTTTTGCCTGTTACAGGGTAGCTCTGACCCTACACAAGGCTGCTTGCTGGGTGCTCAGCTCTGGGGTGTTGCAGAGAGACTGTAAAGGCTTGTCCAGCCTTCAGGCTTTTACCCCTGCTGTTCATCTGTGCGGTCACTGACAGTACAGTCAGCAGAGACCTGGAAAGTGTCAAGTGTTACTGCATGGGGCAAAAGCATCTTTGTCAACAGGCTGGCCAACCTGGTGAGGAGAGCCTTAAACAAGGAACAACAAGGGAGGGAGATGGCCACCCACAACTGAGTGAGGAAGTGATGGCAACCTCAGGAAGCTTGCAAAAGAAGCAGGAGCGGAGGGAGGAGACCATGTACCTGATGGTTAGGCTGCCACTCAGACGGTATGGAGAAAGAGGCTGTCAGGATCACCGTGATGTTCAACAAAAGCAAATGCAAAGTCCTGCACCTGTGGAAGAATGACTCCATGCTGTAGGATAGGCTGGGGACCAACTGGCTAGAATGCAGCTTTGGAGAATAGGACCTGGGGGTCCTGGGGGGCATCTAGTTGAACATAAGCCAGCAATGGACCCTTGCAGCAAAGAAAGCCAACAGTATCTTGGCCTGCATTAGGAGGAGTGTTGCCAGCAAGTTGTAGGAGGTGATCCTTCCCCTCTGCTCTTCACTGGTGAGACACACCTGCAGTGCTGGATCCAGGTCTGGGCGACCTAGTACGAAAGAGATGTGGACAAACTGGAGTAAGCCCAGTGAAGGGCCACAAAGGTGATTAAGGGGCTGGAGCATATATTGTATGAATAGTGTCCAGGAGAGCCAGGACTCTTCAGCTTGGAGAAGGGAAGAGCCAGAGGAGATTTTATCTCTATCTATTTATCTAAAAATCCCTGGTGGGGATTGGGTAAAGAAAATGGAGCCAGACGCTTCTCAGTGGTGCCCAGTGACAGGGCAAGAGGCAATGGCCAGCAGTTGGAACACAGGAGATTCCATTTCAAAGTCTAAAGAACTTTTTTACCTGTGAAGAAGGTCACAGTGCCCACATAGGCTGTGGAGATCGTCTTAGAGATATAAAAATCCCAGCTAACGTGGACAACCTGCTATAGCTGACCCTGCTTGAGCAGGGGAGTTGGACTAGATGGTCTCCAGAGGTGCCTTCCAACCTCAACTACTCTGTGATTTCAGCCCCATGTTCAAATGGAAGTCAGTTAGCAATTTACCATAGGCTCCAGAACAGTATCACCTGCAGTGGGTGCACCGTCTTGAATGAGCTAATGTAATTGTGGTTTGACAAAGCAAATGTTCTGTTTGCAGACTCTTTATCGGTCCCTGTCACTCTTTGTCAGGTCAGCCTAGATGCCGTGTGAGAACAGCAACCTCCCTGCGCATGGCAAGTAACTGTGTATGCTACCATTTGTTTCTGAACTTTAAGTAGGAATAGACGATTTAGTTTCCTTAAGAGCCTCTGATGAGGGATTTTTGCCAAAAACTTTCTGAAAAGTGAAGTACTGTGGTAGAAGCTGAATCACCCTTATCCACTTAGTCACAGTTCATCTCACAGTGGTGTTCTTCATCCTGCTTTACCTGCCAGAAAGAGTTTTGGGCATATAAAAGCTGAAAGGACTTTTGCCTTTGAGTCGCACCAAAGCCTCTTCATTTGTTGGTAGATAATAATGAGGTAGTTTTAGACGCTTATTGAGAGGGAAAGGATTTGTTTTTCTAATAACTAACATAGTAACGGTTATGGTTCTTAAGTAGTCATGCCATTTTTGCAAAGTTGTCCATCCAGACTCTCTCATCAAATGAACTCTTACTTCAGCATCTATTATGTGGTCCTTTGGTAACTTCAAATTAATCTACAAAGGCTTTGTATCTGTAAAGGGTTGTAGCTCCTGAGCAGAACTGCTGCTGTCTGTACCAGCTCTTTATGATTCCTACAGCTGCTGCTAGCAAATGTTACCAGCTTTAGGGATAATACAAAATTTGTAGCAAATCCACTTGTGTTAATGGAGCTAACAGTGTTCATAGCTGTGTGCTTAGATTACTTCATATCTTGTGAGTTGAAGACTTGAGAGACTTGTTAGCTACACCTATGTATGTACCCCAAATGAAGCCCCCACAAGGCACTTAGATGTTTCAGCCAAACGTTACTGCTGTTGGCAGATACAGCGTTGTGCAGCCCTCTGAAATACATCTAAAAAAAGGTCCCTGGCTCTTAGGCAGATGTGGCTCTATTAGAGGATGGAGATGAAGAGAGGAATATCTCCACAGTCCCATCTGGGGACTTCTCTGTACAAAGCAAGCCGTGTGCTTTACTGCTGGAAGGGCTGTTTTAAGTATGCTGGAGGCCCTAGGCTAAACGCTATCTGGGCTTCTCTACCATAATGAAAAAAGAGGAATTTTACTAAAATCACTTTTGAATCCAGATTTTTATTCTGGACTCAAAACAAGAAGTCAAAACATCAGTGTCTTATGTGTACAAGCTGCAGACTGCAGTCATAACTGACATTGGGAAAGACTGCTCCCTAGACTTTTGGGTAGCAATACTACAAATCACAGCTGAAACCTTTTTTTGAAGGATATTAGACTTGACACTTGCCAGAGACAAATAATATGGTCCTATTTGTAATGTGTGTCAGTGCAGCTCGTTTTTAATCAGCTTTAACTACCAAAGAAGACCATTTACTGCTGCAGTTTACTGTCATCATAACCCAGAGAAATCCACAAAGGAATGTTATTTGTGGAAACGTGAAATTCAACTTATCAGTCTTTATTGCTGAACAGAAGCTGAGTGGGGATGATGATTATTCTCTTGCTGAGGTATACCAATTACAATTAATAATATCTTTCACATTGTTCTCCCCGGTCACTACAGTCAAGAGCATTACTCTTCTGATACTGTTTATTTCCTCAATATTCATAGCCCTTGATTAAATTGCAAAACCAGTTCATATACTGGTGTCTTCATATACCTTTTTTGGTGAACCTTAAGTCAATAAAGAGTATATTTGTACTTTCAGTTTCCATGAGGAACAGTTTTGATAACTCCTTCAAGGGTACTTAGGTGTGACTACTTCATTGTTGCATGTTTCTTGTCATCACTGTACACAGTTCCCAGAGCTTTTAACTTTGCATTTCAATTGAATACATCAAATCTTACAGTAGATTTCTGATTTCCAAGGTTTGATAAGTATATATATCTTTACAAGGTATCTTTTATGAGTTATCTAATATATGTGTATGTATAGATCCTCAGTTTCTTCTTATGCAGTCTTCCTTGGGTCGCTGGAATGATTGAAAACTTTATCCAAAGAATAGTCAAAAATACTTTTCCAGACTGTCCCTGCTTCAATGGAGACTTAAAAGATTCATGTTCAGAGTATCTTGAACTGAATTGTTACTGTATAATCTTTGCACAGACCCTTGATTGTATTATCAGGACCTGACAGTTGAGTGTTACGTAAACATTATGCTACTCTTCAGTCTGGACCTACCAGAGTTCATGTTTTGACGGTAAGTAGCCCAAGAAAAAGGACAATTTTGCATAAAGCAAAAACTGTGAAACTATTTACTGCTGGCTTCAGCAACCTTGGTACTCATTAAGCTTAAGATACACCAAACACATGCAAAATACAAAAATAATTTGACCTGAGAATGCTGTGTAATATTTATGTAAATATGTATATAAAATTAATATTTTCTATGTATTTCCCTATGTCTGTCGCCACTAAATTAATCAGGATATATCTTTCTCCTTAAAAAATTTCATCACTAGATTTGCAAGATAGCTCTATGGGAGTAAACTATAGAAACTGTTCCATCTGGGCTTTTGTTTATATATCACAGCATAAAAGCTTAATTGCCTGTATGACATACATTTACAGCAGATGATTACAGATTACAGATAAATGATTGATATTTTGTGGGTTTTTTTGGTTCATAGTTTCTTTTTTGACAGTTCAGAAACAATTGCAGACAAACTTTTCTGTCCGGTAGAGTGACAACCCAAGTGTGAACTTTCTTCACATTTCCTGATGCATGTTCTTTAGAGAGCTGGTTAACTGGTTCAAAAGGTTAACCAGTTCCCCGTTCCCAACATATTTTTGTCTGTTTTGTTGTCCTGTAGTGGGACTGTCTTCCTGGGATTCACAACTTAATAATGATTACTTGAGTTGTAATTACATTTAACCCCTCTTGCCAATGCTGTTCCTCACTGTTGAACTTCATTAATTCTGAGTCAATTTTACCAGATTGCTTTTGTCAGTACCAGCACATTAGCATACACAATTCAGGGACCATTTTTATACCCTGAAACATAACCTCCCTCAGCAGTCACTAAAAGAATTTGTACAGTTTGACAAATCTGTGCTTGAAAATAACTGGCATGCAAAGCAGCAAATTGACTTCTAGGTGGTGAACATTCACCATTTATAAATTCATCATGAGGACTTCATGCTTGGAAGCTGTTTGCATTAAATATCTTGGGTTTGCTTTCTCACCAACTGAATAAACATAGGAAGGCTTACTTAAATCCTAGTCCTTATTCTGCCAGTTCTTGAGGGCTTTTAGTTATCCAATAGGAATGTAATTCATTGTTAATTGTATACTATAAAGATGGATTTGCTGAAAAGCATGAAGACTCTCGTGGTTTGAATACGCCTGCAGTGTTTACTGTAATGCCCTTTTCTTTGCTTGCCTTCTCTGTGGTACATCTTACGTAATTAATGACTTGGTAAGTTCTCCTTTGGATAAGGATTAATTTCTACTCTCATATTACTTGATGATGAGCCTAATTTAATGTAAAAAGAAACGTAAGCATAGCTGATTTGCTCCTTTTTCTTATTTTTGTTTGCTATTCCATTTCTATCACTGTCCTATCACATGTAAAGCTCAGACAACACTGCTACCTCCCCCAAAGCATTTAAATTATAAAAGTATGAATGCTGTTGACAGCATGCTATGGCAGCATACCAAAGGTGGATTCTGAAGTGGAATAAATTAGACTTCCAGTGACCACAACTTATTCCTGACTGGCCACACTTAATCACTAGAGAGGTAATTTTTCTAAAAAAGTCACTTTGGTAGGCATCACATATTCCTTTAGGCTTTTATTTTCCCAGTTTATGCTTTGAAGAGGTCATTTATGGGTTGTTTTGGCATTGGCTTCTCAGTGGCTGGGATTTGTCTTAAATGTAAACCCCAAGGCTTGATTCTGCTCAGGGTGGCTAATAGAGGAGGGGGATAATATTTCCCTGTACCAGCTCCCTGGAATATCTATCCTTGATCTAGTATCGTCATTGAAAGTATGCAAGACGCTATGGGAGGGCAAGGTAGGAACTGTGAGGAACTTCCTTCCTTGACGACTTCCCATAAGAAATGAGATTTTTGACAAAAAAATTTTGTGCAGAAAGATAGTCCATAAAGGGTAATGCTTTTGCCAGGTGGATGGAGAAGGTGTTCCTGCACAAGACTCAAAGGTAGCAAAAGAAGGTGAGCAGAGAAAGACCATACAGGTCAGGAAGATCTAAAGTCTGTGGCTGTATCCGTCATGTGAGATCTTACAGATTAAATATACCAGAGGTTTTAGGAGCCCTCATAGCCCAGTATTTTTTAGAGGCAGAAGCCTAAACTCTCTCACTTGGAAAGAAAGCAAGAATCTCCCTTTCTCTTTCCTTGAGCTAGGAAGGGAACCATACAGTAGTTCAGTGGTTAGCCAACTTTACCAAGATAAGAGAGGCAGGGTATGGTTTGTGTAGGATAATTGGCAGCTGTTGTGTTTTGCATAATTGCTTGTATGTTTATGTAAGGGAAAGAGGAGAGAATAACTTGTCTCCATTACAGGTAAGATGCGCTGGCAATTGCAGATCAGTCGCCTCAGTTCTAGATAGCCAAACTGAAGCATGACTAATTACACCCAGGCTGATCTTTGTGATCATTGTAGATAGGCTATTGCATGAAATGTGGTTTTCCCCTTGCCACTGCTTACGTTTTGTTTGGCAGTCTGGAGGACACCAGCTGGACTGGGCCCTGGACCGGAGGGGAGCATTGGGAGGAATGCTAGGCTTTGGATAAAGAGAGTTTTGGATCACAGTTTTAGGTTAAAGTAATTAAGCCCTTTTGTAACTCTGGCCCATTATTGCTTACGTTTGCAGCTTACATTCTAATGAGGTAATGGTGGCACAAAAGCACAGCTTTTTCTTTAGGTGTACAGTCTGCTAGTTTAAGGCATACATTATTAAGCATCAATCTCTTTTGAAAAGTAAGGGGGTTGGTTTAATATAAAAATGAGAAGTTATAACAAAATTCTGTAGAATGTAACTTTTTTAAACATTTTTAATTCCAGCAGGCAAACACTGTATCATTGTCATAGGAGTTATAGCTTTGAAAATATCTAAGTTCACATAATACACAAGAACTTGGTCTTGTCACATTGTTCATGTGAGTAGCTCTCCAATAAAAGTTATTTATATGACTGGCTTGAACAAGAAATGCTTTGTAGGAGTATGCCCTTGACCTTTTATCAGAGGGATCTGATCACAGATTCTCCGTATTGTGTGATTGGTGTCCAATCTTGCAACCTTTTACTCATGTAGTATTTGCTTATTTTAATTTGTCTTTAAGGACCTATGTGTGGATGGAGGAAGAGCAGAACTTGTTTGTTGGTGAGACAGGCAGTTACAGAGCAGGTAAGTGGGAGATTTGGCTAATAAAGAATTCTTAAAAATAGATCCTTTAAACTGTTTTTGCCCTGTCAAAAGTAAAAAATATAACCTGAATCATTACTTGCTTTAGATATTAATGGCCAGCAGAGAACAATACAACTGCCACAGAGGCAAACGTAAAAGTTATCATTTACTGAAGCTGGTATTCAACTTCTTTATACCCGTACCATCGTCACCCTAAACAGTAATTCTGACATGCAGATATCAAGTCTGAAGTTTGCAAAATTGCATCATGCCTTCCATCCTTCCTGAGCCTCTACTTCGAGGAAGGAAGTTTCAGCAATGCACTTTGTCTCTTCAGCGGTGGAGAGAGCGAGCACCCCTAATGCTATTGGATTTGGGAAGGACACCAATTTTGCCATTTAAGAACCTAAAATTCAAGACTACTGCCTGATTGCTCATTGTGATAGAAAACATATTAAAAGGTTCATGGCCTAGTTGAAGGTCTGAAGACATCTAGCATACGGAGAATCTGATGGGCACGGTCTCCACCTCCAAGTTGAATTGTACCCCAGCAGTGTAAATGAGATAGGAAAGAGGAGGCATCACAGGAAACACATTGCATAGAAAATGTAACTCATTACTGCTTCAGAAAGCAGTGAGGTTTATATCATTAACTTTGGACAACTTCAGCTGCAAAATGCAGTGGTAAGTATTAACATGCAGAACTGGCTTTCCTTATTGACATTTCTTAAACAGGCTGTTTGATTTTTTCAAAATTAATTCTCCTTTAAATTTATTTTTATTAGTTAAAGCCTGAGTTGTACACAACTTTTTTAGCTGATCAGACAGGTAGGATATGTCTGTGGCTGTGCTGGGTTTTTGCTTGTTCTGACTGTGCTAATCACAGCCCTAAACCTGCCATTGCCTGGAGAAATTACCTCATGATAACTGTGAATCTGTCCATAGGGTTAGTTTGCTAGCGTAATGATCATACAGCATGCATGCATAGTACGAACATCCATATTTTTGTAGATAATATGGCATATTTTATCCTGCCTCCCCGCTGCCCTGCCCCGAGGCTCTGGGGATGCGCAGCCTGCGGGAGCTGGTACCCACAGGTCGCACCTTCCCCCATGGGGAGCGACCCTCCGGCTGGGACACGCGCGCTCCATATGGTGGACAGTCTCTAATAGCAGCTTGAAATTCCTTCAAAACCTGCGGAAGCTTCAGCGTTAAGTTTCTGCTTGTGCGTTTAAGAGCAACCTCTGCCTGCTGGCGAGAGGTGAGTATATAAATTCTGATCACTCCCTTTCGCATCCCGCAAAGGAAACGGAATTAAATAATTGGCATCAGATTGAACACCTGTGGCATGTAAAAGACAATTATGCAAACAACTATATTAACTTCGTGTAATCAGGATGCCCCTCCCCTCAGTTTGAAAATTCACCTACAGCAGTACTGCAGCTTCTCAACCACCTACATGGTGGTCTTCAGGTCTGCCCTTCTTGCGCAGACACACACAAAATGTCCAACCAGAATAACTTCAGTGGTTATAGCAATGAAAATTTGAAGTAACTTCACTGTGATCAGTGTAGAGATTTATGGCTGCCTAACAGGTAACGGTGTTTTGCATTTGTCCTGGTTTTTTAATGTTTTTCATAATCCAGTTATTTCTGATTTTGTTAAACAAGAACTGTTTTCTGAGGGCCTGGTTGACCTACTGGTGGCCCGAGCAGCATTTCAGTGGGACCTCCACAGGCTGGAAGGAAAGGGGCAGCACCAACACCCCCAAAAGTTCAGGAAAGACAAATGCGCAGCCCAGTTGCAGGGCTGGAGTGACACCGTGCACCAGCACAGGCTGGGCACGGACAGCGGCAGAGGACACGTAGGTGCTGGCCGACCACCTTGGGTGTGAGCCATCACTGTGTCCCGGTGCCAGTGAAAGCCTGACTTCTGCTGAGCTGCAGAAGCAAGAGATGATTCCTCTCCCAGTGCTTATGAGGCTGCATCTGGGGTACTCCACTTGGATTTGGGCTCCGCAGTCCAGGGGGGAGGCAGCAAACTGAAGTGAAGCCAGTGGAGAGCGGCCAGGGTGGTCCGGGGGCTGGAGCAGGTTATGTGTGAGGAGAGGCTGGGTTTGCTCAGCCTCGGGAGGAGAAGGCTTTGGGAGGAACCCCCAGAGGTGGGCAGGAGCATCAAGGCGATAGAGCCAGGCTCTTCCCAGGAGTGTGTTTTAGTAAGTGCACGACAAGTTGCAGCAAGGGAAACTCTGACTGCATATGGGAGGGGCTGAGAACTGGAACACGTTGGATTTCCACCATAGATGTTTCTAAAACTTCATAGGAAAAGACTCTGAACTACCTGGTCTAACTTGAGTTAACCCTGCTTTGAGCAGGGAGACTGCAGTCTGTGACTTCCAAAAGTCCCTTTCAGTAATTTCACGATTCTGTGAAACACTACGGTGCAATGCCTTTGTACCAGGTACAGTTACAATGCTTCTAAAATTGTAATTGAGTATGGAAATGTTGGTAAAAGCAAACCAGCCAGTTGAACCTCTTGTGCTCTTGGACTTCTGAGCAATATTCCGCAGAGGAAAAATCACCACCCTTTCTACCCCATCTACTCATCTTATATCTGCTGAGCATACAAAATTTGACGGTTAGGCTGTTACAAAGAGGGCGACCTGTCAGGCTGACCCAAGTGTGGGGCTAGAAATCCTCTCTGTTGGTTGTCCAGCATGTCTGGTCTGTGCTTACATGCTCTAAAAGCATGATTTCCCTCCCACCAAAGTACTGCCCTTGCTCTTGATGGTGTGTTACTATCAGATTGAGCAGTGTTAGCCAGTGGCGGTGGCAAGAAGAGCCCCACTCAAAAACCTGGTGACTTTGTAGCAGTTAATTAGGAGGGCTAATGACTGATCTGTTGCAGCTTCCCAAAGTGCTTGTCCTCTTCAGACAGGCGTTTGTTGGAAGTTACTGAGATAGTAACTGCTGCCAGGTCCCCGGGCCAGCATCTGCGTGGGCAGGTAGAGCCTGGGCTCCCGGCTGCCCTGCAATCTCTGCCCGTCTCCCTCTGGATGGAGGCAGGGCTCATGGAGCATTGCTCGTGGTGAATTCACCCCACAGTCATGCTGAAGCTTTTTTGGGTGGTGGGTTTTTTTTTTCCCCACTCTCATTACGCATTTCTGTAAGATCTTTTCACCACCTTTTTCCCACTAAAAAAAGGCCACAGCTCTATTGAAACTTGTTATTTGGTGCCACCTGGTGTTTAAATGACCAGCCTGAGGAAGAAACCGTGCCTGCAGAAGAACGGGCTGGTATTTTGGGGTTACAGGCAGAAATCATCGTGTGAAGCGGTAAACTGGAGCTCCAGCTTTGCTGCATGGTGCAGGTGGGGCAATGCGCACAGAAGAAGAAATCTCAGTTATCCTAAACGGCTTTCTGAGCTGATGCTTCTCTTAGGGAGAGGCGGTCAATGTTCACTGAAATTCACCAAGACAGACGGCAGAGGGCGTTAATGAATGCATTAAGCATCGGGGTTTGCTTCTCAATAAAAATCTGAACTTCACTGGTAATGTAAAGGTACTCTTTGCCTTCCCCCCCCCCCCTTTTTTTTTAAATCATGATGACTAGGTTTGCCATTAATTCATGCATACTTTGTTTTCATATCCACATATTTTCCTATATACCTCCTGTATATAAATAAAGTCAAATATTGCTGAAAAACCCAGGTCTACTCTGCCTGAGGTGATGGGAATGTATCAAGCAGAAAAATACTAAAACGTTAGGCATATGGTTGAGCAAGCCTGAGCTTCATGAAGAATAACGAAAAAGCTCAAAGCTGGTTTTCCCTCCTTACTGTTCGGTTATGGCAAAAAGAGTCAGCTGAGACATCCTTTTGATGGGAGTATTGCTTGTTTTACCAGACCTGGTGGAGTGCCCTTTTAAAGCTTTAAGACTGATCAAAAGAAAATGCTCAGCTACTCTAATACTTTATAGGCATGTTTCACTCTTGTACTATTTAATTTCTGATAGGCAACTTCAGGGCTGGAGTAATTTACTCCTGGCATGAAGCCTGGGATGAAACATGCCAAAGTGCAGTATATAATAACTACAATTGGATGGAGGAGCGTAGGTCAGCACACGTTTCACACCCCTCCTTTTACTACTGGAGTCATGGGGTAAAATCTACTCTTTTTGCCAACTTTGGTGAAGGTGTAAATGCACATGCACAGTGTAATGGCTTTAAATCTTGGATTCCTACTTGTATGCGCCAGATGGATCTTGTATAAATGTTCCACTTTACAGCATGTTAGCATTTGCTAGTAGTTAGCTGGAGGTTATAGCTGCCAGACTTTTCTGTGGCAGTTTCCAGGCTTAAAAAAAAGGCAAAAAGAGAAAACACAAACACAAACAGACAAAACAATCACTCACACAAGAGGGAATGCCAGGATAATAGATTAAACCAGTTTTAAGAACTGCATATACCTGTATTTGTTCTTGAATCATATTTGATTTGTCTTGTCCTGATTTCAACTACATAGGGTATGTGAATTTGAGGAGGAAATTTGTAAGGAAAACTATATTTACAAGTAATGATTGGAAAAGTCTTATAAATGTTAGTGTATGGCATACAGGATTATGGTTATCTTAGGCCATGTATGTATAGATGTATGTGCATGTGTATTTTTCTTAAAAACAAGTCTGGAACCTAGATAGATTCCAAATTAATTTAATCATAATTTAATTTGATTATATAGGCCAGAAGTATTTTTCAGTATATTCACTACCATATATAAAATGCATTTGTTCTCTCTGCATTTCCTAAATACTTTTGTCTTTGCTAACTGGAAGTATAATTCTTACAGACTGTATCTTTAAGACATGACAATATGCATTTTAGTAGGCTATGAATTCTTGCCTCAAGTTCAAATTTGCTCCTCTATATACCTGAGGCATATATTAATGGTCTAGTAAAATATGCTTTAGAATATCTACTTTTCATATTTCTCCCTTTCCCTTTCCTTTTGCTTTGGGATTAAACTTGTAATTGCAGAAAAAAAAAGAAAAAAAACACAAAAGGAAGTTCCAAAAATGCAGAAGAAAAATTCACCAGTTTTCTGATGCACGTGTTTAAAACCTAGAATGTTGGCTGGGCAAATTGTTAAAAACAGGGTGAGAATAGGTCTTTCTTAGTTGGCTTCTTTCTCTTGCTTTCTTTCTACTGCCTCTTTCCTGCTCCCTCCCATAAGTCTCGTACGCCAGCCTACAAGCACATTTTTGTCCTCATAAAAAGTACATCAACACTTTAATTCCAACATTACCATTACAGGTGTATAAGAAGAGGTACATGATGCTGCTCCAGTCAGTGCCTTACAGGAGGATTTCATCACGGTCCCATAGAGGGATGTGGGGGGTGCCTGTGGCACTGCTGTGAGCCCCACCAAGCGCGAGGGACATCGCCTCCATCCCTCGCCCTCTCCCCTGAGCATGTCAGCAGCGGAAAGGCTGGGTATAATCCGGCTGCAACCTTGAACGCCAGTGCCTCTGGATGCACGGAGAGGAGGATCCAGCCTTGTTTGATGCACCCCTGACCGTCAGTGGCTGCAAATTTCCCCCTGCCTTGGGGGAGAACAATTTTCGATAGCTCCGAAGGCATCAGAAGTCGAGCTCTCGGGCTCCCACGCCGCGGAGAACGACACGGTGCCCAGTTTATGTGCTGTGAATAGTCCCGCTGGAACCACTTGTTTCAAATTAAGCAGGTACTTACATACTTTGGGGGATTAGGCTGGCAAGGCCTGTGTCTGTCCTCTGATAAACCCAGGCAGTACCACTGAAGGCAATGGGCTCTCAAGAGGCAATGCTAGTTTGTAGCATTGTAGGTTTACTCCTCCACAAGGGCAAGTTCAGTCTTTTGCTGTGAGGGAAAATTTACGATGTTTTTTCCTTAAGTTCCTCCTGTACAAGAAGAAGGAAACGCTGATGGCTGTGACCATAGCCAAATGTCACGACTGCATCTACTGCCTTTTTCTTGCCACTGTTCCTGGGTTTAACATCAGATATCGTCTCAAGCAGTATTTATGGCTGATAATGTCATGTTTTTTAAAATGTAGTGAAAAATGTCTGGAAATGTAATAGTTGCACTTCCCACCGTGGAAAGCACATTTGCAGAAAAATGAATTGTTGCCAATAGCTCTAATTGCCAGTTTGGTCATTAAACTTTGCCTTGGGTCAGCCTTTTACTCTGCCGGAAGATTATTAAGTACAGATTAAGAGGCCATTGCTAGCATTAACTTTGGACTCATAAGGCATCTCTGTTCACAAATACTGTGCATTTTATTTGAGCAAGCTTCAGCAGCAGAGCATTTTTCTCAAAACTTTCATTAGCAACTGACTTTCTTTCAGAGAGAGTGAAGGCCGTAATCGGATTATTTGCTTCCCACTGGATGCAGGGGATACAGGCTTCTGCTTGTCTCGCACTGCCTTGGGTCCTTCCCTGCTCCCATGAATAGCTGAGGTATTGTTGAACGGCTGCGGTCCAGGGGCCGTGTCCTTTTGTGCCGCAAGGGCTCGCATTCCCTCTTGCTCTTTGCGGCGTCTCCTTACTGGAATGCTTGGTGGAACATTTTAACCGTTGGAAGCGTTCACTTCTGAGCTCACCGTGCATTTTAGTTCTGTGTTGCTGGCCAGGATTGATATGTGCGGAGAAGAGAGCTTTAAAAAGCCTTTCGATGTGGTTTGTGAAAAGATTATTTACTGTATGAATGGTAAAAAACCCAAGACGTGCATATTATGCCAGGCCATGCGCAGTTTCCAGGCATATTTTACCGATTTAAAAAAAAAAATCTTTCCTGCCTGCTGAATTTATGGCCGAGATAGCCAGATTACTAGAAACTCTTATGTGTTTAATCTTTTCATGTTTTGAGCAGGAGAGGGTAGGGCAAGAGAGTCGCCCAAGGAAAATGCAATGGAATTGCTTTTTATTTTGTGGAGATTGTAAATTCTGTTATGGAAAATGTAATAACGAAGCAGCTTAAACAAAAAGAGTGGCTGTGTGAAATTGCAAAATTTCCATTGGGTGAAAACAAATCCTAACTTTATGTACATTTCCCCGGAGAGATGTAATGTGAATGCTTACAGCTGTTTTTAGTTTCTTATTCCCTGATTAGGTTTAAATTAAAGGAAGGATGTCATATTGAATTATGAAGAATTACTTATTTCATGTATTTTGGTTTATATGTACCTTCTATCACAGTCTTGCTGTGGCACTTGCAAGGACGTATTGAACATGTGCACGCAAATAATATTCAAAGTAAACTGGCTGCAACGTAGTGGTTCTGACAGAAAAATGTGTCTGGCTCCCACGTCTCCCTTGCCAGTACCTTCACCGGGAAGAGAAAATGGCCCTGCCGCACCCAGCCTTCCCCTGCACAGCGGGTTGTTTTCTGCATGGGGAAGAGGGGCTGTGTCTTTGGGACCCTCTGCTCCAGGAGCTCCCGCTCAGGGACTGGCAGCCTGGGATGTCTCCGCTGACCTGGATCAGAGGGGACCAGCTCCCAGAGACAGACAGCATGTCCAAGCCTGAGCGATACCTGGAATGAGCAGAGCAGGAGGGGAGGAGGAAGTGCTGTGGCCAGCCGTGCCATTTCTAAATGCAGGCTCTTTACATGACATCTGCTTTCAGCAAGCATTCAGGCGATCCAGTAGCCCAGAGGTTTGAAATTTGCTCTCCGGGGAGATTTATGTGTCTCTTCCAAAGGGAAGTGCTTTCTTGCTGGGGAGGATAGTATTGTATAACTTAAGCCATCACAGCTATGTGGCATAGCTGAAGCTGGGTATAGGTTTGGTTTTGCCACAGGTGAAAAGATTAGAAAAGCTCAGTTTGAACAATTGGCGCGCTCACAAATTTGCAAATAATTTTTTAGATATTCCATGGGATGCCTCAACTGCTGAGTATTTTTCTTGCAAATCATCAGCTCTGCAGGAGTCACAAGACCTCAAGAATTCATTAATGAAAAGTACTCTGGTAAATACATCACTTCTTTTTTTCCTACTTTATTAAAGAAAAAAATTAGTTGAGTTGCGCAGGGTAAGTGTTGATTTGCGTAAGGGGGTTTACAGAGCTGTGTCATGGAGTACAGCATACTATTTGGGGCTGGGAGCAAAGGGGAAGAGATCTTCTGGGAGATCCATGCCGGGTGGTTGTCTACGTTTTGTGCAAGCAAACAGCCTTCTAGTATAGCCTCTGCAGTCTGAGTTGCAGTAAGGTAACCTAGAGATGCAAAGAAGAAGCTGCCTCACTGCGTCTGGAAATCATGCTCCCTTAGAAATGCAATGAGCTGAACTTTGTGCTTCTGTAATCATCTCTTCTCATTTTCCTTCTCCATAAGAGGTTGTGTATACCATGCTGTGGTTTTGAGTGGAGAGCAAGGAGCCTGCTGCTGACCTGCAGGGTAATTACATGAAAAAGAAAGGAAGAAAGGAAGATTCTCAGACATGCTCTCTCTCAGAGCTGGCAGGCAAGGGAAAAGGAGGGCAGAGGTGGCGGGGG
>JANZLQ010000056.1:1121453-1176256 GCA_026212715.1 Elanus axillaris | reverse complement strand
CTTTTTCCCTTTTTCCCTTTTTCCCTTTTTCCCTTTTTCCCTTTTTCCCTTTTTCCCTTTTTCCCTTTTTCCCTTTTCCTTTCCCTTATTTTCCTTTTTCCCTTTTCCCTTTTCCCTTTTCCTTTCCCTTATTTTCCTTTTTTCCTTTTTCCTCCCTTTTTCCTTTCTTTTTTCCTTTCCTCACTCCTCTCTTCTCTCACCTCTTTTGCTTTTTCCTTTCTCTCTCTTTTTCTTTCCTTAATAGCTGAACCAACTGACAAGTAAATCCCCCCCTTCAGTTACTTTAATATGCTTTCATGCCATGCTTGCTCCACTTTATTTCTCAGCTTTGTTATTTCCACTCCCCAGTAAAATCTATCACCTTTGAGTGAGTTATTTGCTTTTCTGGACTGCAGCAAATACCACCCACTCTGTTAAGGTCAGGCTCCAGCTTCTTGACTTTGCTATTGTTCCATCCCTTCCTTACCCACTCTGTCATTGCAGCACGACAGCTCCAGCTGGGAGGGCAGGGAAATCACTCCCTCAAGAGCAGTTTATCATGGCAATAAATGTTATATGTTTTACTAGGATGCCATCAAAGTTCACCATCATGCTGAAGCCGAAACAATTGTTCCTTTTATTCATCTATTATACATACTGTATTGGGTAGGTGTCTATATCCTGCAGAGATCAGCATCCTGAAGATGCAAGATGTTACTTCTAGGTTATGAAAATTACTGAATTTGCAGAGAGAAACACCATAATATTTTTAATTAATTACTGCTTCTCAGTTTTCTTCCTGTTCTCCTTGCTGCCTGGGCTTTAATTACTTTGCTCACATAGGCGTCTCCAAAGTCATGTCAATTAAATGGTATATGTGGCCTTTACATTTCTTTCTGATTGTTTTCTTCTGTTTATGGTACTGCCTGTGCACAGCTCTGTTGACTTCAAAGCATCAGAGGCCTGAGATTTTTGTGACTGCAACTTGTACTCAGCAGAATCTGGCCAGCCAGCTGAATTGGTCTGTCATTCATGAAATTGGATACTTTTTTTTTTCACAGATACTAGACAAAAAAAGAGAAACCTTTCTGTTTGCATTACCTCCTCCGTCTTCCTATTAAATATTGATCTTTCCTCAGCCAAAAGAGCGTAATAAAAACTGAGAATACACTTTACTACATTAATTTCATCCAGCAGAATTGCTTCTAGCAATATGAAAACAAGTTGCTAAATGTGTGACAGGGTAATTCACTGAGTACTAAAGGAAATTGCTTAAAACAAAAAGAAATTTGTTATATTGTAAGCTCTCAGTGACATATAAGAGCTCCCAATATTCTGGTGGGAAAAATGGTCAGCAGTCTCGCACTGACATATGTTAGGTATATCTCATTTGCCTGAAATGCAGGTTTGCATTGACTGAAACTATCTGGGACTTTAGGTTAAACTCCTAGCAAGTTCGTTTCATACAAAAACATGAAAAAAAAATTTGAAAAGTCAAAATATTTCATTTCAACGTTTTTCTACAGAAACCCCTCTCATTTTTATTTTTTTTTTCCTCCAGAACACTGTGTTTCTAAATCTGACTCAGCTTAGTGAAGGGAAGAGAAAGTAACACCCAAACCCAGCATTCAGAGCATCCTCTCCTCTTCTTCCCTCTCTTCTCAGGCAGAGGGGCTGGCAGCTCACCTTGCTTCTGCTGTTTGCTCCATCCTGCCAGTGGCCCTGCAGTTATCTAGTGATAGGTGCAGAGGCCACACTGTGGCTCCCAGTGCTCCTGACGACTTATTTCACTATGAAACAGAGGCTCAAAGTCAACCAAGCTAAACCAGAGCCACCATTCTTGAAATCACCTTTGGGATGGAGTGGGGACATTTGCTGTAAACACAGATCAGGGGTTCAGTGATAGGGCTGCATTCCCCTGTCCTCAGGATCAGGCTAGATACCCTTGAGGAAACTATGACGTCACTGCCAGGATCTTAATTTTGGGACTGCTGTATGATTTATTTCATTTTGTGCTATGCAGGAATGCCAGCTGCAGAAAAACGGAAGAAAGCTTTGCTTTGACTAATGAGCATTATGATGTATATGGAGTCTCCAAGAGGAAGAAAGGAAGATGTATCACTGGTGGATGGGACTCAGCTTCAAGGAGGTAAATATCAAGTGCAAAAATAGAAGATCATTAAAAGAGATGATACAGCAGGACTGTTGCTATTGGTGTCAACAGCTGTTTTCTTTCTCCGGATATGATCAGTGTTCACTTATTGGCGCTCAACTGAGCTGGATTAAAAGCTTTTGATCAAAAGGCAAAGAAGGACATATTTTTCTGCTGCATATTTTCCTGGGATTTGGCTTTTTTTCTGATGGAGATGGATATTTGGCCACAAATATTATAAAAAGTTTGTGTCCTTGCCTCTAGGGGTTTTCAAGAAAGAATGCTGACTGGGGGTTAGGAAGATTACTCAAAGCAAGTGCAAATGTTTGGGTCTGGAAGCAGTGTTTTTTTAGGAAGCATCCTAACTGCATTCCTGTTAGGATGTAGTGTGCCTTTCCACCGCCTCAGCTGCTAAGCACTGACGTGTAGTTCAGTAACCAGGTCAGGGTCTGGGTTTTTTTTTCTGATGGGCAGTTTGGTGGTCTGTAGTTAGAGCAATAACAAGAGCTGAATGAGGCTTCTGAGGTGAGACAATTCAACATTTGTGAGCTAGAAGTGGGAGATCCAGAAAGCACGGCACCCTTCCCACCTAGCTACCGCCTCTTTGTCTTCAAGCCCAGATGCTGCCTCCACGTCGGGATGGGCATTTATTTCAGAGCCCCCAACAGCTAAGGGAGCTTGTGTGCTGCCAGCCACCGGAGGGGGGTGAGTTTCTTCAGTGTCCTCCAATTCTCCACCGTTTCATCTAAAGCTGAAATGCTTTTGGGCATTGTCGAAGTGTTATCCCTAATTTTTCTCTCTCAGCTCACCTTTGGTTCTGACTAACCAGCTGAGCAAAAGCTAGTAACATAGGCTGATTCTGATGGCAAAAGAATGATTGCTTTTAGATATTGTTAAAGGTTCCTTAGGGCTTTGGGTGGCTACACAGATAGTGCAGTTTTGTATGAACAAAAACATGTGAACGAAGCATGAATTTATTTATTGTAGCCAGGCTGAGACAGAAGTCGAAGAGATGGCCTGTTACCCAGCTCAGCCAGCTACAAAATGGGAGATTATTTTAATTCAGCATATCAGCAAAGCTTTGCAGTAAAGGTATAAATGGTTGGGGGGTAGCTCTAATGCTTTCTAAGGCCATAAAGAATAATTTGAGTCACATTTTGGTTCAGATGGTCAGGTCCCAGAGACCAATACCCAAACGGTCTTGGGAATATGCAGGTGCTCCTCTAGTCACCTGACTTCTGTTTAATTTGGTTTAAAGTGTTGCCTCTGGTCAAGGGAGTGACTATGGCTTCCTGTGTTGAAAAGGCTTTTCACATCCCTTCCCTGTGTAACCAGAGCTGTTCAATAAAATTGTGGTCTTCCTGCCATTACCTTTTAGAGCTGTGTTACATCACAGCCAGGATAGCCCACAATTTTGACCCCCCAAGCCTGTAGTCCTTTTGCATGGTTGTGCTATTTGCAACTCAAACCTTTGACAACCCAGTATGAGCATGTTTGGTTAAAATAGTGGGGTCCAAATGATAGATGGAATGGCTGCATCATATCTTGGGAAAACATGTAAAAGGGTGTTTTGTTTCTGTGAGCACACTTGGGATTTGATGTAATAGTGCTTGCAAGAGCTGATATAGAGGAAATTATTGCTTCCCAATAAAATTCTCCATTTTTATTGGCTCACATACAGAGAATGGCAGCCAGCTGATAAAATACTCGGTGGAATTTTCCTTCCATCTAGCCATGTACTCTAAAGCTATGAAGTGCATATTTTTTTAAAGTGGGCAGATTATGATTGTTTGAAAGCATTTTGTGTTTATCATACTACTTTTTAGGTGGGAGTCTTTACATATTTTTGTTTATATTATACATGAAACTTTTGCTTTTATACCTGCTAGATGTGGCAGTAAAGAATAATCATAAAAATAAGCATATAAATCTCTTATCTCTGTCAGATATTTACAGGCAAAGTAAGATGTATATTCTGCAAAAGCATTTTTAACTTTTCACATGCAGTGTGAATTCCTTATAGAGTGTCTAGTTAAGGAGATATATATATGTATGCAGACACACATATATGTATACATAATATGGCTTTGTAAGACTGAAACTGTAAACAACATTTGCAAAATATTACTTCATCAGGGGCATGAAAATCTAGAAAACAGATCAGCCCTACTATCTTCCCCCAAAATAAACACAGACTTCCTCAGAAATTTAAACTCCAGCTTTACTTGCATTTACTAATAACAATTCCTTAACTTTCCAGAATGGAAAATCTTCAATTTCCTACTCATTTAGTTACTGGAAAGTATAAAACATTTCATCACATTAAACTGGGTTTTCTTTATTCACAAGGGGGAATTTGATTCCTAAGCATTAGGGCCAGAAGAGGACCTAGCCGATGGGTTTTTAGGTGCCTGCTCTCTGGAAGAGATGCCAGGCTCTCTCTCTTCCCAGGCTGTGCATAGAGAAAGGCGGGTTGCCCCAGGAGGGAAGCCCCTGCGACCAAAATTGCATAGAGCTGCCCTGCTCTGTGGCAGGTACGGGGTGCCAGGTATCTTAAATCTGGTCCCCTTCACAGGGCTGCAGGGGAGGACCCTCTCTACATGGCATCCACGGGCGGTTTGAGGGACATCGCCAACAAGAAGGGTAAAGAGTCTCTTTTCCACTCAAGACACCAAAGAGCACTCTCCTGGTGGGTAACCGTGAAAGCACTGAAAAAAACACCATCGTGGAAGTTTTCACTGCTGCTTGTGAGGAATCAGAGCCTGGCAATGGGGTGAGATGTGTTGGGGGGGCCTCCTGCAGCATCTCCTCTGGGCACTCAGTGGGTAGGAATGCTAGTTTGTCTGGTCAATGGGTGAGCTGAGCTCTTCCACAATCCCGACAGATGTGGCTGCCAGGGAATAGTTATAATAAGAAAAAGCAAGACTGTTAGTTGAGCTTGATGCAGGGCTTGGCTGACAAAAGTTTGCAGAATCACAGTTTTGGACTTAAGCAGCAATGTATCACCTGAACTCTGCTTTGCCTGCTGTTTCCTGACCTGGCCTCCTTTTCCAGTGACATTTTGGCTAGAACTCGGCAGGGGTTGGGATCAGCTTTGTAAAAACCTGCTTATTCATGGCAAAGCAAAGCAGTTCGGTGCTGTCCAGGCCTAGCCTAGTAAGTTGTAGAGGTGCAAGTGGAGGTGCTGATGTATTACACCTTCTTTCTGGGCAAGCAGCAGCTGAGAAGGGGATCTAACAGTGGGGACTGAGATGTCCAAGCCCATTTCTTGGCCGAGCACTCTCCAGCACTTATGTACTGGTGATATACTCAGTCTACCTACTTTTCTGTCACTGGGAATATACAAACCACCTTAGCTTTCTCATCACTATCCAGTTTGGTGCATTGGTCACAGGATGCTCCTCCTGGAAAACAAATCAGTTCTGTTGATTAGCTCCAGGGGGGTGCAAAAATCAAGCAAAGATGATGGTGACCATTTTCATATCAGTTATCAGGTCAGGCGATGACTGGGCTTTTCCCATAGCTGTGGAAGAGAAAAATTCTCTGGCTGCTCTTGCAGAGGCTAGCAAAGAGGAGAGCAATAGGGGAGAGCCTTAGTCATGGAAAACCATATCCTTTAATGTGCAGCACCCTCCACACAGAAGCCCTGCAAGGACAGTCTCAGTCCCTAGGCACATTAGCCCTGTTTCCAGCTGGCTGGTGTGATTCACCTGACTCTCACCCCCTGAAGTGTGTCTGCATAATGCCTGTTTGCCCACACTTTGTATATATAAATCAGCTTTCACCTGAAGAACAGAAACTCCTCATCTTTGTTGTCAAATGAGTGTGAGCCATGAAGAACCTGCAAAGTGCATTATAGCACTCCAGAATGCTTGTCAGCTTTCCAGAAGGGTTATGCTGTTAGCTGGAAACATCTCTTTGTTCAGTTCCTGGAGTTCTCCAGGCCTAAAGTGTCTTCGTTTGAATTGTCAAACAGATCGTTGTCACCAGAGACAGCTGGCACAGGAAATAAACACCATGGAAGGATCAAGTGATATGGCATTTTTGCAAAACATCTTATGAATCTGCATTAAAGCCAGCCTTTTATTTCTAATTAAATTAACATCATACCATGCTGAAACTTTTATGTGCTAGTTTAAGAGTTACAGCTAAATGATGTTACGAACTCGTTATGTCAATATACAGCAGCATTGACCCAGACTTGTCTTCCAGTCCTCCAAATCTTATCCATTCAACACTTGGTTTACAACAAAAATGGCCTGGATTACTGTAAGCTTAAAACAGGACGACACGCTTTAACATAGCTTCTGTGTTTCAAATGTGCAATGATGGTCTAGTTAACAAGAAGCAGATTCAAGCATGCTCCAGACACACTGGCAATTAGGCATACATTAATCCTCCATCCTGCCAGAGCACAGAGTGAAAGGAGATATCCCTCCTCTGGAGTGTGGAGAGGACCAGTTATGGATCTTAGGAAGTATCCAATGGAAATAGTAGTTTATGAGCAAATAAATGATAATAATGAAACTCATTCCTGTGCTGCCCACTGCTGGGAATCTCTTCCTAATGGGAGGGTGTAGAGAAGATGGAGCTGTCTTCTCAGGTGTGTGCAGCAGAAGGACAAGGGGCAACAAGCACAGGCTCGAAAACAGGAAATCCCAACTCAGTATAAAGGAAAAAGTTTTTTCACCCTGAGAGTCATTAGACCCTGGAGCAGATTGTCCAGGCAGGTTGTACAATCCCCATCTTTGGAGATGTTCAAAACTTGACCAGACAAGGTGTTGACTACCTGCTCTAACAACCTTCTCTGTGCAGGATGATGCTCTAGATGACTTCCTGAGGTCCCTTCCAACCCACATGTTTCTCAGATTGCAGGTGTGCAAGAACTGTGTGTCCTGCAGTTCTAGTGCTGTGGGAAGCTGGTTGCAGATATCATTCAGGAAGAAAGGGAAGAAGCAAGGCTGCATTGGCTGGAGTTTTCTGGAGTATACTTGGGAAATCTGCTGGAGAGCAGAGGGAGATGACTTGGTCAGAGGGATGTTGGTTCCTGCACAAAACTGTTGTTTTGGTGAGGTGGTGGGGGGCTATTTTAAAAATATTTTTACTAAGGCACTTGTTCTTCCTTCTGCTTCCCTTAGTAAGAGCTAAACCAGAGGGAAATATACTTTTCTGTGCAGGTAGTCACAAGGATAAACAAACTGTGTCAAATATGGTTCCAGGTACAGCAGGAGAGTAACAAACTATTGTGGAAAGATGCAGGAAACTGTCACATGGAGGGAAGGCAAGAAGTTGCAAGGGAGAGGATGGGCAGACAGAATAGACTGCCATAGGTGGTGAAGACTCAGTGATGCCTGTTTTCTCCTTTGTGTTTCTGCAGTCTTTGCTGTAGCAGAGCGCAAGAGCCAAAGGTACACGGTCATTGAGCAATAGTGTGGTGGTTGCTGCTGATGCCAGGAAATTGGCAGGAAAGTTTAGATAGTGGAACTGTGCAATGTGGTTCTTTAGAGCAATAATCAGTATTTTAGAGATTGCTTTCAGAATGAGTTCTAAAAGATGATTTGTGACTGCCCGTACGGGGAGTACATCTCATGTTACTCTTAGTGGAGGGAGCCAGAGTTTGAGGCATTGGTAAGGTACTTTTGTGGTTTGGTTGATGACCATCTTTCATTTCTTCAGTAGATTTGGGTTAATATCACTGTCTGGCTTCAAGGAAGCCTCCTTATAACAATACTTTTGACAACAACTGAAACACTTACAAAAATTGACATTTAAAAATTATTGTAATCCTAATAATGTAAAGAGCATTGATTTCTTTTTTTTTTTCAGATTCACTTTCACAAGTGTACAGAGATTTCATTTATGTCCTAGACACATTAATTTCTGATTTTTTTCCTTTAACTCTCTTAATTGGAAGAAAGTATGTTACTGCTGATTTATGAACTCCTCAGAAGTGCCAGGGATCATTTTAAATGTACACAGCTGCTCTGCAGTAGTTTAACTTGGCAGATAGTATTAAACCATTGAATTGTGTCATTTATTTGTGTATGCACACAATAAGTTCGTTGTGCAGGTTCTTCAGAAATAGTCTCAATGTTGATTCGGAAATGTGGCCTAAAAATAACCTAGCCCCATGATTTATTGTTTTGGTGCTTGTCTCCAAACAGTACATCTAAAATGAAGAATGGGATACCATGTATACCCCAGATAAGGCAACGGAATGGAAACCATCCATAAGAGGAGCTGTAGACCAAGGTCTAAAATGGAAAAGTTCCCAGGCTGAGCGAGCAAGACACACGATGGGAATCGACCGGCGTTGCTGGTATTTGGGAACACTGCAACTTATTTCATTGCTAGGCAAGGGAGTGTATGATGTTGTGCAATGAGAAAGAGCAGCAGTCGTGACAGCAGTATCACTGGTTATAATGTAGTATAAATCAGGGCAATTTACTCTGTCATTCCATTCAGGGCATCATAAAAGTAACGCCTGTCGTCTGGAAAAAATCTAAACTCAGAGAATGATATAATGCATTTCGCATACGCCCTATTGAATGTATGAAATCCTACAGCACTAGAAAATAAAACACTTAGAAATCAAGTCTTTTCATACTGAGGGGTGACATCTGCAAATATATTCTACAATCAATACTATGTGACTTGAATTATGTCTTAAACAATTCTATGGAAAAAAAAAAAGCAGTATAGATTCTATCATAGCTCTAAAAAATAACTTTTTAGGCCATGATGCTAATCCCTTTGATCCACACCACTTAATGTATTGGAAAGCAAAAGCACTTCCCTTATTTCTCCTTTGGCTGCAAAATGGAATAAAAATAGCCTTCAGGGAATTGTAGCTTCAGTTACATCCTCAACAAGAGAAACTAACGGGCAGTGTTTAAAGACTGATTGATAGGCATCATCTCTTGATGATCATAGCAGAACTTTTTAGGCTGCTGATTGCAAGTACAGACATGCTGGAAAGCAAAATTTATGCCTGTCAGGCTTTCTGCTGTGCTTTGTCTCCTCTTTTCTTCCCTTCCCTCAAACCAGATTTCATCCATCTGACATGGAAATCAAGAACAACGGCCAAGCAAACCTGAGCCAAAGACTAATATCAGACCCATAAGTTCCAAATATTTTTCTTCGGTAAATGGTATAAAAGAGAGAAATTAAAAACAAAATTAAGGGTAAGTTTGCTTAATCCTCTAGAAAATGATGGAACTTTAACACATCAGAAGATTTAGGATCCATGAGGATTTTAAAAGATAGGTGTCGCACCATTAATTCATGATGATTCAATTCTTTCATCCATCTCTGTCACAAAATTTCCATATGTTCTGGGCAGGCACAACATGGACGATGAGTTACTTCCAGGAGGTCATGAAATTTCTGTTACCTTGTTAGGAGGGGTTGTGAAGCATGGCTTTACTTCTTATCCAGGATCACTGCTGGCAATAGCTGATGAAATTCAAATATCAGTAGAATTGCCCTTTTTTCTCCTTGCCTTCTGAGGTGGCAACTTGGTGCTCCCTGTGAGGTAGTTGTGCAGCCATTCAGCTGCCTTACCCAAGATGGCAGGGTAAGGGACCTCTGACCCAGGTGCAAACACCAGAGCACCTTGAGTCTTCTGCTTTAAAGAAACGGGTTTAGTATGCTACTGCTGAGAGAGTTAAAGCAGAAAGTAGTATTATCAGTGGTCTGAGTGAAGAACCTGTTGGACAGTGTTGCCTTCTTGTCTTACGCAACCTCAGCTCTCAATGTGGAAAAATAAGAAGGCCCAGGTACTAATGTTGGGTACACATGGCATGCTCTATGGCAACCGAGTTGCATATTTATGAGGGGGTGGGCAGTATACTGGAGAGATCACTGGGGCCATCTAATTTAACCCCCACTTTTATATGGGACTTCTTGGTACCATTCATCATTCCTACTACTGTGGTACAAGTCACAAATTTGTCTATACTGTTTTTCTAACTTCTACTTCTTCATTGCAGTAACAGTTTGAGGGTTTTTGGAGGCACACATTGTGCTTTAGAGAGTAGAAGAGGCTTTTGCTTAAGTCAAAAGGGGGGAAATAAATATTGATATAAGTAACAGAAGATATAACAATTCCCTTGCTAGATTGATCTTCTGTTGTTAAATCTTGTACTTTTTAGCTGGACTATCATAGCATAACACTTTTTTTCAACACTTTTTTTTTAATGTTTTATGTTGACATTGTCCTGAATTGTTTCATTTTAATGTTAAACTACAGAGGGAATTATTGGAAGTGTCCTCTGTACATCACTTCACTGCTATGCAGGCCCAGCACAATGGGCAAAACAATCATCAGTTTACTGATGCTGCAGCTATAGCCCCATTTCTTCCATTAGCTGATTAAATCTCTATGACTGGAACATAATATTTTTAAGCAAATTAATTACTGGGCCAACAGTGCAGATACTCCATGGATGACATCTTCCTCTTCATGAGTAGAAGTCATGTACCACAGGCTGAGGAACTAGTCGACAAACAAGTCCCGGAAACCACCTTTAAACTTGAACAGGACTAAGGTTTCTGTTTCTGGGATGTCAATTTTATAGCATCAGAAGTAATGACACCCAGATAACTTGTTGGTAACCAAATAATGTCCTTATTTAGAACTATTTTTTCGATATTCTAGAAACAAAAAACCAAGCAGAGTGAATGTATTTCAGTCTTTTAACTGCATTTTATAGTATTTGTGATAAAAAGATGAGAAAAAATTAAAGGTGTTTTAGGTGGGTCCTAAAGAACCATAGGAGGTTTCTATCTGATGCTATTGCAAACTGTGGATAATTGTACCATATAGACAGGAGTCAGCTACAACTGTTTTGTGTCCAAACACCAAGTCACAACTGACAAGCGTTTGGAAGCCACTTGCCCCCACACATACAAGGAGAGGGATAAGTGTGAGGAGAGCAACTTAAAATAGTGAATTTGGTTTGACAGTGGGACACTTATCTGAGATGTTTTAGGACTGCTTCAGGCACCAAAGGGTAAACACACAAGGGCAAGGGGTCTGATTGCACACCCAAGCAGCGTGGTGCAGACCTTAGTGCATGGAATGAAATGGGGGTCATGTCCAGGCCTGCTCCCCCACCTCTGTGTCCTGGTATCTTTGCCTCCTGCTCCAGCCCAGGAGCCGTAGCACAGTCCACACTATGGACTGGCCTATGGTATGGACAAGGTCTAGCTATACCACAGCCTAGAAAGTGCTGGAAATGTCAATCCTGCAGGAGAGCTCAGTCTTAGGTAACCATTCTTAAGGAAAATTATTTGGAGAAGAGCTAGTGATCTAGCTCCTTCACTCTTACAAGGCAAATGTCAGGGTTACTCCCTTTGACAAAGATATAGCAGTGCTATAGCTTTGACAAAGATATAGCAGTGCTATACTGTAGCAGTGCTAATGCACATTATCAAGGAGAAGAAGGCTTAAAATACTTTTTTTTTTTCCATCTCCCTTATGGAGGACCTTATGAAGGTGCATATAAGGTGCAGGATGCAGGCTTACTCTTCATAAATGGGTCTGTTTCTTCAGTTGTATGGTCGGAATACCTTTTGGTGTGTTTGAAATGCAAAGCCAGATTTTGCTGCACTAACTGGCTTCTAATGAGAAAGACTGTCTGGCTGGTACTTAAGAGGAACATGCTTTTGAATGTGATTCCAAAGCTCATCAAATACTTGGCTTTGATTTCAACACCTTTCACCAACCTGAGTCAACTGGATTAATTAAAGGAAGCGTATGCCTTAACATCCTAAAATATTTTGAAAAATCTCCTTCTTTGGCCTTTCAAAGAAAAAAAACTCTTTTGAATGCAAGCCCACACAACAAAAATGTTAATTCTTGTGCAGAAGTGAGAAAAATCAACTATTCATGGCTCAGGAGGGTGTTAATGTTCTACTATGTGCCAGAGCAGATTTCTGACAATTTTCATTAGGAAGAATCTGAGGGCACCAGAGGCAAATAGCAAGATCCTGACCTTGTGAGAATTTGGAAAATGCAGTTATTGCTGCAGATACACTGCCATGCCCACCCAGAGATGCCAGACACAGGTCAGTATGGGCAGGACCTCAAATCTTGCCTATCAGCTGGATGCGTGATCTAGAAAGTGATGGAGAAAACCTGTAGGCCAAGCATCAGCTTAGAAAAGGTCATATCCTCAGATGTTAGGACTAGCAAAAAGCTGTATTTTTTACAATAAATATTGGTAGTCTTAATTTTTTTAAGATAAATATTTTGAAGAAGGAAAGAAAACAGTGCAGCTGTAATCACTGCTGAGCAGAACCTTACTTCCTTGACCAGTAGAAAAAACCTTACCCTCTAATGGTTGGTTCACCAAGTATTTCTGAGTAAAGGTGTGCAACTTTTTTATGATGAAACATAAAACCAGGCAAAACCCCACCTTCAGCTTTTTTTGATGAGCCTGAAATTCAGGTTCAGGTTTACTGAAGTTTGCCGATTACCGGAGAGAAATTTGCTGTTCAGATTTGAAACAAAATTCTCTGCTTGGCAAAACTCAAATGCATGGCAGATATAAACCAAGTGTCATAAAAAACCACCCCAAACCTGCCACTTCTATTCAAGCAGGAAACTTGAAATGCTGTGGGATTTATTTTTCTAGTAAAAATACCCCCATAACCTCTTTTTTGCAATTCTTCATTTTCTGTACAACTGTATGTGAGAGGATACAAAATTTCTATGGAATTATGGCAACTAGAGATAAACTACATGACTCTTCTCTAGATGTCCTCCCCCAGGTGTGTTTGAAAGGTCAGGTTAGAAGCTTCTCAGCTTTGCATGGTCTAAATTAGTCCTGAACAAGAACCCTACATTAATCAAAATGAATGAAAGTTTTCCTTTAGCTCGGGTGGTAAGAGGCCTGTGGTTTGGGAGCAGAAGGTTGTGATTACTGCTCGTCAGGCTATATTCAGACTAAATTTTGTTCTGTTACACCTGTGTAAATCAGCAATAACTCAGCTAGCTCTTGGAATTTATATCACAATGCATTGAAAGTCAGAAACTGATCCACCTCAGAAAACACTCTTGGAAATGAACTTTCCCTGGTCATTTTAACATTAGTATTACTATTGCAATTCTTCTATTAACTAATTCAGACGCTCATTTGGCAAGCACATTGGACAAACAAATGCCTATCCATCCAGGGCATTGGAGGGCAGAGGGGTTACTCTAACTCTTAAGTGCCAGGTTTGGACCCTTTCATGCACCTTCCCAGCTCCAGAAGAGCAACCTCTGAAAGTCCTGATGTCCCTTCTTCTACTGCAGTCCTTTCCACTGTGCCTGTAAAACAATCCTTTTAGACCTGCTTCCCAGAATAGTAAGATGACTCACGCAGTAAGGCTTCAGCAGGAAAACATCAGCTGATACCCATGATGCCAGCTCCAGCCTCCAGCGCTGCAGCCCTAAAGCCCTAGGAACCTTGATGGATTGGAGCTTGATCACACGGCTGCCACCGCACGGTCCTGAGACACAGGTGATGAGTTATGACCTAATGAGTTGGATAGCTGTCAAATGTTGCATTAACGTAGTACTTTTGTTTATCATTGCTGTCTTAAAGCTAATCAATAACTATTTGAAAAATGAAGGCTCTTTTTAACACCTGATGCTCAGTGATTTTAGATGTATGAGCTTGATCACTGGTTGTCTTGAACTGTGTTTTGGGGAAGGAAAGTCTCTGGAGAGCTGCTACATTGGGATCAGTGGTGCAGTACACGCCATGGGAGGTGATGTTTGTGCACTGGGACACTCTTCACTTCCCCAGAAGCACAGGCCTTCAGCCAGGGGGGACTCTGTTATAGCTGGCCAAAGCTTGAGACTTGTTATCATCAGAAAAGTTCACAGGTACTCATTTCAGCGTAAAGGTCAGAACTTCCCACCCCCTCTCGAACACTCTTTTTGTTTTTTCCCAGGTACTCCCTGCAGAATCTGTGGGTGGAAGGATTCCTTCGGCAACCTGGCTGTTCCCAGCAGGCAGAGAGAGCCAGCTAAGACCGTTGCAGGGACTGGAGATGGGCTTCCCCAGCAAAGACTGAGAGTATGTGCTTGCCCACAGATCTTCAATTGTAATGTCATTCTGCTGGAGCCGCTGTTGGAGATTAGCGGTATCTAAACCAGGGACAGCAATATCAGATTTGGACAAATTTTCTTAGCTCATTTGTTAGTTTATTTTCTTGAGTACCATATGTGTAAGCCAGAAAAGCAGAGTGTGTTTTTTGCAGGGAGACATTCATGCAGGACTGACATAATTATTGAACATGGCCTTTAACAACAAATTGTATATAAGAGAAGTTTAATGAATATAACATAACTCCTTTCTTAAATGTTGCTATAAAATATGTTGACTTAGCTATAGACAAATCATACATATATGTAATTTATTAAATTTATATATATATAAAATATTAAGACAAACAAGATATAGTCATTCAACAAAATTTGAACTTTCCCTTTTCTATGTGTTTGCCCTCATTACAGTCCAAGAACCCAGACATTCCTTTCCATTTATTTCTGTGAAAGCTTATAAAAATGGAGGTCAATAATCCAGCAATCTTGGATTTAAATTCCTGCTTAAGCAGATTAATTCTTTATTTTTATATTAAAAAAAAAATAGCTGAGATGTAAGAATTTAAAATAGTAGCAGTATTATTCAAGCATTGGCAGTTGCTCTTTTCCCAAGAGCCTTGTGATACTGAATGCTTCTCAATAGGACTCCTGTAACCTGCTCATGTGTTTAGTTTTGAGCCTTAGCTTTGCAGCTCTTTTTCCTCCCGAGCTAGATTGGCAGGGGTCACTGGTGTTAGTGCAAGGTGTGGGTCACTTCCTAGACTGTTCTGGGAGTTGTATGTGATGATTACCTGCTGGTGAACAGAATAAAAAAAAAAAAAGAATATTCTTTTCCTCCAGTATCTTATAGTTGCAGGTGTTGTTTTTTTACTGCGGGTGTTATGGTTGTTACAGAGGAGAAGGAAAGAGTTTTACAGGTGTGAGAAACAAACGCCTTGTGTCCCCTGCCCAAGTGCATGGTTGCACACGGGTTAACCAAGATGGGTTAACCCAGGATGATGTTGCTGTGACTGTGGGGCTTCTTCTGTCCTGTGGGTAGCTGGTTTCCTTCTCCCACAACCCAGCAATCTTTTCTCTTTTTGTATGGATAGCGCTAAACTTCATGCTACATTCCATAAAACAACCTCCATCTTCCAGACACGTCGACAACTTTCCATGCTCCATCCCTCTTACTTCATTGTAGCCAAATGCCTTGCAATAGATGAATAATGGGTTTATTCTTCCTTTGAGCATGTACCTTTATGTTATCTCTTGGAATTTTTGCTTTGCAGGCTGGCACCAAAACAAAATGAAAAACAAGCCACCGACTCTTGGAAACCTTACTTGTAACTTTGTCTGCTTTATTTTGATCATAATGTATTTTAAGATGTTTATCTTGGAAATGTGAATGGTGGCCGATTCCAATTTCATGCCTCTCATTAGTTTATTGCATCTAAAAATGATTGCAGAAACCCAAATCTATTTCTAAGTACAATATTATGGTTCTACATATCTGTTTGGAATTAGGTCGGAGGCACAGCTTCCAAGCGAGCTGACTCTTTCATTTGGTCCTTACACTGCCGTTTACCTGGGTGGAAATGCTGCACGCTCCAACGCCCTGGCCAGGGTTGCGCACCCGCTCACCTTGGGTTGGAGCGGAGCGGAGCGGGTGGAGGACCAGCCCACGGCATTCAGCCGGAGCAGTGTCAGGCTCGGACCATCAAGCCAGATTTCCCAGTGACACGGGGACAAGCTGCCCGCTGCACAGCACAGGGGGTTGTCCTGCCCTAACTTCGGGCAGGCTCTGGCCCTTAGCCGTTTATCTGAGCAGGGTGAAACTCCTGTGCTGTGTGTAAGGAAAGATGGAAACTCCACAGGGTCACCTCCTCTCCCCTGACAGGTACACTTGGGTAAGCTTGGGTCGGGGCTGCCTTTCCAGTAAGCGCTGGTCTGACCTGCCTCAGGAATACCACTATTAGGAACATAAGTCTCCAAGCACAGAATTCTTCCTAGCAGCAAACCCCTCTACTAAGCCAGCATTTGAGGGAGCCAGCACACATTGCTTGTGCCTTTGCAGAAAGGGAGACCTACTCACAGGACTGTGCTTGGACGTGGTGACGGAGCTGGGCACGAACCACCAGATGTGCTGGCTGCTCCATGTGCAGCCATCCCTTGGCCAGGAAAAGGTGCTCCCGCCTTGCACTATCAAAATGTCCTCCCAGGAGGCTCTGTTTCATGGGCATTCGTGTCCTGAGAGCCAATGAAAAGGAAGTTGGATCCCCTCCATGAGGTTTTATGTTGTTCCCACTGTTACTATGATAATTTTCATAGTTTGAATACATTCCAAGAACATTTTGCGTCTTCCTTTTTACTACAGATACGAACAGCTGTTTTAAAAGAAACTGATAAATAGATGAAACTTTGTGTGTTTTCCAAGTGTTCGCTTAACTACAATGACTGCACTGGGAAAAAGCAGTTTCTGGACTGAGGCTTGATTTGTAAATAGCCCAATTATGCAAACATTTGATTTATGATCCAGAGGGTAGTAATTTATTCAGTATCATGGGACCAGACTGCTAGTCACATATTCATTATTGATATACATAGTTAAATGAAAATTAAGAGAATTCTCTTCAGGAAATTCTCTGTTCAAAGAGAAATCTCAGGCTTGCTTTACACCACTGATAATTTAGAGTTCCCCCAGAAAGCATAATTTTCACCTTGGATTAATTCTCAGCCCTGTGGCGTTGGCAAGTGGAATTCCCACTGATCTCTGTGTATATAACCAAATTCGAGACCACAGGTATAGAAGGAATCCATTTAATTCCTTAATGAGAACTAAGAGCTGCTTTCTATCTGTTGCCAAAGAGGTTGTTTCTCCTTTGCTTTGCACAACAACTAGTCCAGAATGATGTAGTCTTTAAATAAAGATTCTAGCAGAAGTATTCAAGTCTGGAGTTATTTGTCAAATTAGTCATGATACTTATTTGTAAGTAATAACAACTGGAAAACCTCACATTACATGTTAGAAGGAAAATTAGGCTAAATAATTCTTGAGCAATGTTCAGATGGCAGGCAGGAAATCCTGCTCACATGGGACCACATCATGCTGCACACCTTTTTGGGGGTCTTTATTGAGAAAGGATTTCTGTTTCCTTTTAAAACAGTGGAAAGGTTGTAGCAGAGGGGTGAGGAGATGCCTTCACCTGCCAAGGAAGTTCCGGTGTCCACAGGCGGCAAACTCAGGCAAGGCTCAGATTCCTGAGCACGGCACGATCTGAGACTGGCTGCACCCAGTGAATTTGGGGTGTATCACCACTGGAAGTGGACCGCCTGAGCCTGACACACCCCAAGGGACCTCTGGCGTGCCCTGCAGCGACGTAGGTGAGAAAACGCCTGTGGCATGAGTGCACCAGCCTGCCCACAAGCATTGCCAGGCGATTTTGCTCAGGACCAAGAGCAGGTTTTTGATACCTACAACACAGGACAGCAGGTAAGAAGGGGTGTGATACACAAGAGCACCCGTATGTGTGCGTTGGGTGAGAGCAGAAAGGGTGCTGTACATGCCACCACTGGAAGATGGTGCTGCTTCTGGAAGCAAAAGTTACCAGGGTACTGAGCTAACCAAACATCTCTGGGGATGGATGGGCTACTCGCACTGGCAACCCAGGCCAGCCGAAGGGCAAGTCGCGGCTGTTGGAGCTGTGCTGCCTCCCCAGAATTCAAAGCCTGCAGGGGCATCTGGCAACCCGGCAGCACGCAAAAATATACGCCACAGGGATTTGGTTGGGTTTTACTTAGATATCAGCCCAGGCTAGGACTCCTGCTTTAGTCACTGGTGCTCACCCTGCTGTGGGGCTCGGCTGGTGCTGGAGCTCGGGTGGGCAGGGAGGAGGGAGCTGTCCCAGTCGATGCTGCTGACATGTGCCCAAATGCCCATCCTGCCTGTAGGCAAGGAGGTCAAGCCAGAGCGAGGTGGGGCAGCCAGGCATGCCAATCGCATCAGGGAGGAGCGGGGAGAAAAAGCAAATTTGAGCTTAATTTTGCAGTCCAGCTGTGGGTTGAGGAAGACTGGGCACTTATCCCTTCCCACTGTGACAGTGTATATGGATTCATTTTACGTTAGATAGGCACCTGACTGAGAAAGAGGGACTCCTGCATTTCTCCTTGGTTACCACCAGATTGCTGATGCCAGCATACTCCTGTCAATTTGAGGAAGGAGTTTTGCGTCCCTAACTGCAGAAGAGCCAAGTTTCAGTTGAGAATTGGGTGGGAACATCCCGTTAGCCCACTGTTTTGGGTATCCTTGTAAGAGGGCGAAACCTCTCAGGCTGCAGGCGGACCAGGCACTGCATCGCCCAGTTCCAGACCAAGGGCTCTGATGGGGACATCAGGAAAAAGCAAGCTACTGTGACTACTCCTGGCAGTTTCTGAGCCAAAATCACTGCTGTCAGTGGATGATAAGCACGCTTAGGGTAAGCTTAAGGAGCCAGAACCTTCAGGATGCTAACATCTCCTCAGCTTAGTCAAGAAAGGATGTTATCAGCACAACCTTTGGTACCTGTGTTAAGACTGGTATTCAGCTACAGACATCTATGACATAAATTTCTAAAGCTGACTTACCCTTTTAGAGATCTTTTAGAGCAATTGGAAAGAGATAAGGACTTTTATGGAGTAATTTCACCCAAAAGCAGCCATTCAAATTGGATCGCATGGATTTGTACCCAAATTGGTTTAGAAGGACCCTTAATTGATTACCTTAGATCTCTATACATTTTTTTTCCTGGCTTACTGTGCTGAACATAAATGCTTATGGTAACTCTGAGGGTCATGGAGTCTTGTGGGAATTTAAGCCTGAAATGGTTGCTCAGACTGAACAGGAATGCCTTAGCTGAAGACTTTTTCCAATATGCACTAGCAAAGCTCTGCATGAATTTCTGTTATTGTCTGTAAAGCAATGTGATTATTCAGTGCAAGGTTGGATATAGGCTGCAAATACTAGACTGAATGCCCATCAACAGCAAGACTGCTAGATAGCCCAAAGGTACTTTTCCCTAGCCTTTTCATTTCAGACATAGGATTCTCAGGGCCCATTTCCATAGACATGTGCAGGGAGTTGCACGCCTGCCCTGCCTGTGTTGGAACTGCTGGACAATGGTCAGTTCTGAAAGCCATTTAACACCACAGCAAATTCACATTCCTCAGGCCTCTTTAGATCTCTGCTGCCAGAGCCTAGAAAGCCAGTCCTTTGTTCAGACTTGGGGGCTAACCTTTAACCATTCCCTCCTTCCCTTCCTCCTTCCCTTTTCCTTCCTTCCTTCCCACCTTCCTCCCTTCTTCTCTCCTACCTCCCTTTCTCCTCCTCTTCCCACATGTCTGCCTCTATGAAACCCCAATAATTTAAAACAATATCTTGATTTTTCATTACAAATAAATGAAGAATGGTTCTGGTTCTTCCCAATGTGCTTCTATGCAGTATCTATGTCATTTGTCCCTTCTGTGTGACTGGTTTTCTTTAAGCCAAGCAGGACACAAAATGTCTGTGTTATGTGTTTATGCAGTAATCAATGCAACCATCTCTATAGGCAATTTTTAATGAAATGAAACAAGTTTTAGTATAGTAGTTAATGAAACTACCTTAGAATAATAATTTATTAGGTAGAGGAGCACAAGAATATTCTCAATTCTTAACACTGGTACCATGAAAGGAAAAAGAGAAAGTACATACCTATTCCCTGGGAGGATATGTAGATGATCAATATACTAGTAGGGATGCAAACACAAATAATGTGCAGAAAGGAATGGTGACAAAACAAAACAAAAAAATTGTTTGATTGAATTGCATACAGTATTACTGCAGTGCTATTTTTCTTGTTTGAAGAAGTCCACATTGAGCTGACATTTCTTCCACATTTTGTAGGATGCATGGGCTAAAGAAATTACTTTATGAGGTATCTCAACTTCTTTCACATTGTCATCAAGCCTATAAAAATTTTGGGCATAGCAGCTTTGCTCAGTTTACGTTGAAGCGCTGTACTGAACCTCTGAAGCTGTAGGTGCTCTCCCTGCCTTGCCATCAGTCCAGCGCATGACCACTTCACTCTATCTGTGCTGCATTTTCCCCGTCTGTAGAATGGGGATAACAAAATTGCCTGCTTATTATAAAAATTATAAAAAATGTTAAAAGCAGGCAAAAACCACTATGAAAACATTATGTATTATTATTTGGAGTTTTTAAAAAAAAGAACAACCTTTCAGATTATAACAGCTAATAGAAATAAGTTATTTCTAGGAGCAAAATACATCTTAGTGAGTCTGAAGAGTCAACATTTATAGCTTTTTTGAAAGACACAACTTTGTATGTGGATGGTGCTTGAACTTTGCCTTTTCACTTACAAAACACTTCAGAGTCATGCAGTAATTCAGGAAGTGAATCAAGTAGAAAGGTGTCAGAGTACGAATTTCATAGAGGAAGTGACACTAAGGTCATTACCCATACTAAAAATAATCAGGCCAAAATTCTTGCAACCAAGTTTTTTTTTCCTGTGGAGAAGATAATGTGCAAGGACTGATTTCTTAGTTGTAGGGGGTTTTGGGGGTATGTGTTTTTGTTTTAATTTCCTTCCCGAAATTTGTGCAGACTTGGTGAAAATGAAAATTGAGCCTTAATTTCTAGGTATGAATTTCCAGCTACTGTCAAGTAGGCATATACAGAAATAAGCTGATTTGTTCTTTTAGCTCCATTTTGCAACCTCATCTGCAGTCCAACCAACAGCCACAAAAGGGACATTTCACCCTTTCTGTAAATATGCCCAAGGATAATTAACATGACAACAGTTAGCAATTACTTCACTCTTCATCTTCAAAGCACTTAGCAAATTTCCTCTGCTATTCCACTTAGATTTGTGACACCTTTTTCTGTAGGCAAAATCATTCCTCTCAGTTTATTTGTGTCACAAACTGGCCTCTGAGAGCTGGGTTTGTACTGCTAGAAAATACAAAGCATCCAGAGTGCATCAGCAAATCTAGACCTTACTTGGCAGCTTAGGATGCTTTTACTTATTCAAATGACCCCTGTGCAAGGCTCGGCTGGACTTAAATCTCTGAATGAACGCAGGGAGTAAAAGTGTTGCTTTGTAAATTGCCACAAGTTACTTGTTCATGGAGGCGCAGAGCTTTCTAACCTCTGTTGGCTGGAGACTGTGGGCAGAGCTGAAAGTACTTAAGCAATTGTAGTCTTGTTTAATATTGGTACCGGGCACATCTGCCCAGCTGCCTCCTGCCCCGGCACTCAGGACCGCCTGTGTTCTAGCCATCGGACCTGGCCAAGCAAAGTGAGCCAGCTCCAACTGGAAGCTGGTGGGGTGGAGTACCTTGGAAACTGCTTAAAGAGAAAATGATTCTTTAATGGGAAAAGTGTGATTTTTCCAAGTAATTTGACCCAAGTGGAAACAAAGCTTGTCAGAGACTGTATTACGTGAAAATGTTTGCAGAATGATGTCAGTGTGTTAGCCCTGTTAGTAGACAGTTGGGGCTTTATTCACAAAAAGGCCACATTTTCACTGCATGTAGTAGATTCATAAAGGAGACTTTCTGTGTGCAAGTGAGCTCTGTGAAAATACAGCCCTTTCATTTTGACAAAAAACACATTTTTTGCATAGATGGGCCAAATTGCTTTGCAGCTCTGAACGCAGGTTATCAAAGGGCCTTCAAAGGTTTGTACATGGGTGTGAGTCCCTCTAAGCAAGGGGTAGGGGAAGGAGGCTGGGACCCAGGCTCAGAAGGGCTTCCCAAGCATCAGGTGTAGACCCCTGCTCTTGCCGTGGTGGCTCAGGTCAAAGATCCACCTACCTCTGCCTCCTCTCTCCCTGGCGCTTGTTTAGGGAAATGTGTAAGAAGCAAGGAATGTATGAAGTGATCCGTTCTCAGATATAGTGCTGTGTCTCTGACAGTCTCCACAGCAACCACATCACACAATCCACTCCGTAAGACAATTGGAAAAATATGGTTTGTTTGGGTGTTCACAGACCTTCCAGCTCAGTGACGTTTTCTGCTGGAGATGATAAACTCAAAGACAGTACAGACAAGCAGCAAACGCAGGGTGAGGGAACTGGAGGGAGGTTTTGCAGAACCTGGGAAGCCTGGAGTCGGTCTTAAGCTCTAAGGCAGGCAGCCAGTTCTCAACGATGTTTTGAGGATGCTCAGCCACCCGCTTCCCTGTGGGAAGTCTAACAGTGCTAATGAAAGAACAGGATTCACAGTGCTGGGCCGGGAGAGGCAGAGGCTACTTGGTCAGCTACTGCATGGGTCACCTTCTTCAGGGCTCTGCCGTCCTTTGCCTCGAAACCAGCAGTAAGGAGCCTGTGGAGGAATCCGTCCAGGAAAGTCTTCAGCAAAACCTTCAAATTTTCTGTAGCTGGCCCTTGCTCCTCTCTTTGGGAGCGGGTAATGAATATTGCCTGTAACATTTACAGCATGCTGCCATCAGTTTCTGTGGAATAAAATAATCCCCTTTCCCCTCTGCTCCAGCTTTTCTGAAAAGAAATGATATATAATCTGCAGGTGGTCTGTGGGATGGTCCCTTGCCGGTGATTTCATTTTCGTTGTGGTGCAATATATTGCTATTGTTATTTGCACATCTTCAGTAGTAACATGCTAGGGAAATACAGATACTTTTATTAGAAAAGGCTGAAGTATCTTAACATTTGGGAATGATTTGGCTTTATGGTACTTGCTGTGCCACAGGTACACAGTGTGCACTTGTGCAAGCACATCCAGAGCAGAAGGTAAAACATACTTCTCCAGCATCATTTCTTCTGCGCTCCCATACGGGTTCCTACCCTGCACTGTTCACCAGTGCCTGAAGCCTAGTGCAGTAGTGCATTAAGTGATGTGACTAACATCTGTCATGTGTTGTGCTCTGAAGGAAAGTGTGTGCAGCAGATTTAAATCCCTCCTTAGGCCTAATGCACATGTATTTCATTTAAAAGTCTGACAAAAAAAAGAGCGAAATAAATCAACATGGTCTTACCCTCACTGTTTAATTAGTTCTTATTGTATTCATAGCCCATTTCCACTTCATTATTCATAACTGTCAGTTCACTTTTTTTTTTCCTTCTTTAATTAAAATTATTTAAGAGAAATCAGAGCTAGGCAAGGGTGCCTGACTTCCAGGCTTGGGGACCAAATTCTTTCTTTCTGCATAGGTCAAGTACAGTATAGGCAGCTGCAATGAAAGCTGATCTCTGCTAATATGCCACAAGCCATGATTAAGGGAAAAGACAAGGTAAAACTGTCTCCTTATTAATTTCTCCAGCCCAGTTTCTTCTTCCTTCCTTGGTCCGACTTGTGCCTGTTGATACCTAACCTCAGCACACCAAGAGTGCAGAGGTGAGCCTCGGCCCTCCAGCTATCTGCTCTTCTCAGCTCTTCCTGAAAGACAGCATAAAGCAAGTCCAAAGTCAGACAGAGACCTGTGAACAGCAACCTCTTGGCAGAAATCATGAGCCAGCATGACTGGCTTCTGACAAAAGCCAAATCACTATTTTCATACCTCTGTGCTCGTTGACCTGTGGCACGGCAGTCCTAAAGGCTGGAATTCTTCTTCCCTGGAAAGAGGACCCCAAAGATGGCAGTGATGATTGCTCATTAGCCCCAGGAGCTAGCTCTACTTCACTTGTTTGCTTTGCTTGTCAGGCATTTTGGGAGGCCGTGTCAACAATACCCAGATGAGACTTCAGCCTGTTTCATTAAAAGCAACTGGTGGAGATGCCAGGCTCACGCCACACAGCGGGGATCCTGGGCCTCGGAGCTCAGGTGGCAACAGATATGGGGACCGAAGGCAACAGCCAGTGACAGGGCTGAGGGACCAACGGTGGCAGCTCCTTAGGCTGGGGCAGTTTACCCACCCTTCCTTCGCTCTGGGGCACTGGAAGGTGTTTGCAGGCAAGGCAGCCTGCAAAGTGCTTTCAGTCCCTGATGATGAGACGAGAAGCTGTGGCCACAGATAGCCAGGGACAGAAAGGCCAGCCTAGGTCCTCAGGGTGCCCTCTGGAGAAGTGGGGACCAAAGGGGTCCCCCCCTTTTCCATGTTCTCCATCTCGGCGGAGAGCAGTAACAAGAGGGTTTGCTGGGGAGGGGGGACTTAAGGGCAAGGAAAGAGCAAGACTGTATGTGGGTGCTGGGAGGGAGAGAAAACAAAGGGCAAAAACCCGCATGGGGGAGGTACAACCATTACGCCGCACGCAGCTTGCTTGGTCCTCCCAGGGAGCAGCTCACCCTATGTTTGCTGCTCATATCCAGGTACGGTGGACTGACCAGCAAAATTGCCTATGCTGTACCATATTTCTCTGTGATACTGCAACAGCCGAGGAAAACATTTAATCACAATGTCTGGTGGAAACCATCCTTAGTGAGGAATCCTTAGCTATTTTCATTTTCTCCTTCCAAAAACCCGAACATGCCTGCTCAGGTAATGCTGTCGACATTTTTATTGAGTGATCAGGGCTGTGGGGGTTTCTTGACAGAGGAAGAGCTTGGAGGATTTGGTGGCAACCAGGATTAAATACTTGCTTTTGAGCACCCTGATACTAACGAGACTCTAGAGGCAGCATGTTTCTTTGACCTTAAAAATCAATGAAACTGTGATCATCATTGTAAAGAGCTAAACTGGGGCATTACTCTGCTTGTGTATTTTACAGTGAACACTCATTTTTGTGCCTTCTGCACTGCCATAATTGGGCCACTGTTCAGGTGCATATTGCTCTTCAGGAAGGACACATAAGCATGTGTTTAAGACCTATGAAATCACCAGCCTTTTTTGCCTTTCCTAAATCAACAGGACTTAAGCATGTGCTTAAAGTGCTTTTTCCGAACTGGGGCCTTAAAGAGCTGAGTTAGCTTATCCACCTTCCTCTTTAAAAGATGGATGTGGAAAATTTCCCAGATTATACATCTGCTCTTCCAATTTACATCGCGGAGGGTAAGACTGAGTACAGAGGGAGCAGAAAAGGGGAAAGAAAAGTAAAAACAATCCTGAGCTGGCAGCCTGGCAAAAAGAAACCGAAACAGCTGCCTTCCAGATTCGGAGGGCTGTGCGCTGTGCGCACCACAGCAGGGCCATCTGCACGCCAGGCTTGTACCAGGTGCTGTATTTAGAATAGAGGAGAGCCTGTCGAGAGAAAGCAAACCTGCTTACGGTCAAGAGGTGTCTTACTTTGCAGTCTCCTTTTGCCATTTTGTCTCCATCTGATACGTTCCTTGCTTCTTTCCTGCAAACTGTCACAGTGATACCAGTCAAGGAGAGGAATGGTGGTTCCAGGGAGGCTTCCTGCCTTGGTTTTGCTTTTTTTTCCCCAGCGCTGCATGTTACCAGGGCATGGAAACACAGAGGGAATTCATGCCATTTGAAGATGTGACATTTGGGGTGCCCCACAGACAAAAAAGGATTAGTCTGCTAAAAATGCAGCCTTTTTGGAGGAGTGACAATTCCCAGGAGTGGTAGTGCAGTGCAGGTGCAAGGAGGACGGGCAGCTCAGCGCCTGCGGTTGCGCATGTGCTGCCCACAGCCTGCACTTCAGTCGCCCTGCACACGAGGTCTGCCTTAGTTGCATCCAGGCTGCCTCCATGGGCAAGGTGAGCCAGTCTCCCCACCTTGGTAGGGAAGATACATTTGCTCCAGTGGTCACACCAGCGAGGCTGGCTCAAGCATCTGGGGAACAGGACACTGCAGGTACAATCTTTGATCCTCCAGCTTTTACCCTGACGTGCTGCTCATCCCAGACAGCTCAGATGAAAGCTTATTTTGTTTACTTTCACTGTATTTCCACCCCCATTCCTGAAAGCTTTCTTTCATCGCAGTGAGGATTTGGTTAGTCTTTCACTGAAGCTATGACAAAATAAAGCAGGGGCCCATACCAGTTATGCTGTAGCCAGTCTGACTTCATTGCCGGCCTGACTGGGTGAAATTTAGTGGCCCACAGTATGTGCAGGGTTGACACTCTGATGACTCCTCTGCCCTTAAACCTGGGGAATTTATGAGCCTTATCTTGGCCGCTAGACCATCCTTCTCTTCCTCTACTTGTTCTTTACTTCCTCTCTTATAGTTTTAAAACTTTATCTGGACCTAGGCTGTTCTTTACATCACATACTCTCTCTTTGATTTCAAAGATGGAAGGGAAGTTATTTAAAAATAGGCTCCATCATAGACAGCGTTCTGGTAATTAGGCACGGAGCTAGACCTCGTAAGTACATCTGTGGCTCTGAGGGAGGTCAGCATGGTTTAACTTTTGAGGAAGGGAAGAAAATCAAACTGTTTCACCGTTTGACTGGTGAGAGCCAGAGATCCCTTTGTACTAATTTCTTCATGTTGTTGTGTAGCTTCAGCTTTTTATTCAGCTTTCCATTTACTTTGACAATGCACTAGGTAAAAAATGAACACCACGTAAGAGCACTCGGTGCTGATGGCATGCTGTGGCTGCAATATATACGGTTCCCAAAGAGTGACCAGAGCATTGCTCTGAAGACACTCGTCTGTTTGAAGCTGGGATGAAACTGCCAAACTGATCTCTTATTAAATACCAATTAGGTGATGATCTCTTATTGCTCTTTTTTAAGCATGCTGATGATGCCCTGGGGCTGACTTTGTTCTCAATGAGGTATAAATCACTGAAATCAACAGATGTGTTTCTCCATTCTTTGCGTCTGCAGTAGCAAAGGGCTGCAGAGGAGTCAGCAGTTCCAGATGATAGCATTTTCCACCTAGCACGGGTCACTCAGGAAGGTACTGCTCAGGGACAAACTTGGCCACTAATCTACAGTGTGACCCCAACAACTCATCTCCTGTGCCTCCGTTTCCCATCTGCAACACAAACATTAAGTGCTTTGCAATCAAAGATTGAGAAGCTCCATAAAAGAGACCTAGATTACTATTACTTTGCATGTGGCACAAAGAATGAAGAATCAGTCCCAGGGAAAACAGCGGAGGTGAGAGGAACATATGGCTATCTGTATGTCGTTAGCAATCCCCAGAGCCTCTTGTCCTCCCAAAGCTCATAAATGGCGATATGAACACTTTAAAAGTAACCTTTTTTTTAAATGTAAAAGGCTACTTTAATTAAATGAACATATCTTTTCTCTTAGATCATAATCTTGGATCCCAATAGCTATGTTGGGAATTCAGAAGCTTTTCAAATAATTAAAAAAAAAAAAAAAGGAAGGGTGATGTTCTTTTACAGTTGGCAATTTTTCAGGCTTCATATATTAAACCAGCTTTTCCTTTTGTTAAAAGCAAGCTGAAAAGCTTTTGTAATAAGATATTAAAAATTGTTTAGCATCCTGGATCATTAATAGAAGTTCTTGAATGTAGACTTTAAGACTTTAAAGGGCGGTGCAAATCTATATATAAAATTGATTCCTTTATCTGCCCCTTTTTTATTTGAGAGAACAGGATCTTACAAAAAAAAAAGGATTGTGTGCCAAAGTGGGACTTTCATTCTGAGTAATAAATAGAACAAATACCCTTACTCTTCCATTGTTTAATCTACTGCCATCCGCAGTGTAAAGGAGGTGAGAGCTCGGGCTTGTGGTTTGGGCTCAGTCAGAGAGGAGGCAGTGGCTTGCAGTGAGGGAGGGAGAGCGGGGCGGTTACCCAGGGCTGTGGGTTGGCAGAGCCGGGTGCCGGCGGTGATGCTCCCTTAGGGCTGGGGCAGCACCGCACGGCCAGGCTGCCAGAGTGGCCACCCAGCACAGGGCAGGCCCTGCGCAGGGCCTTGCTTGAGTATGGTGTCAGCACAGAAAACCATCCTGGGAACCAGAGGAATTCTGCTTTCTTGCCACCCCAGAGCTCCTTTTCTCCCAGATCTAGAAGGTCTGCTGCTGCCGGTCCCTGTAAAATAATGATGGACAGAAGATATTTATTGGTCTGTCTCGTACTGGGACAATATGGTAGGCCTTTCTGTCCTTCAGGATCACTAAACGACATGAGATGCAGACCCACTTGTTGCAGGCTGTAAGACAGAGGACTGTCAACTGCGCTGGCATTCCTATTTTTGACTAGGTTTAAGTTGCTGAACTGCAGCATTTGCTGTGGAGATCCGTGAAGTATGTGTGAACACTGCGTACAACACTTTTATGTGCTTCCTTGACCCATCAGGCTTCTGGTCTTCACACCGTACAGACAGGAACGTTAAATTAATAACATTGGAAATACCATTGATATTTCTCAGGTGACCAGTAAAAGTAAGAGACTTGTCAAGGTGGGTCTTATTTCCAGGTTAATTTTGGCTGAGCACTCTTCTTGTGTGTTTGGGATGTTCTCAACTATGTGTGGAAGTTGAGGTGACTTATTTATCATTGTTTTAACGCCTGTCTTGACCTGGCAGAATTTTCTATTTATGCAGCCTAATTTTAATGTCTTACTTAATGCCTGCTGCTAAGATGGCTAGAAAGCTCTGGCTACAGACACCAAGAAATTAAAATCAGTGTTGGACTATCCTGATGGGTCTTGTTTCCCTGGCCACTGCTGCACCAAGGCATCTTCCCCATCTAGTATCTCTCCTCCTTCATCAAGAGAGGCTTACATAAAGCATGATACCTGGGACCTCTTTGAAGCTTGAAGATCAGCTTCATGTGAGCTTGTGCCTCTCTGCTGCTGGAAACCTGCTGATCAGGGTTCAGAACTTTCTGGCCATCTTCAGTCATCAGTCCTTTTCAGTCATTGCCCATCTCACAGCCACTGTAGCGGCTTGATTTAATAGAGCAGTGACACTGCCTAGATGGAAATACATCTGCATTACTTGTTTGCTGAATGGCTCTGAAGGAACTCATTTATAAAAGTCAGCATGTTGGTAAATGGTAGCTAGTTCATGAACAACAACAAAAAGAAGTTGAATCTACAAGTCGCTACACGTTATTTACTGTGTCCAGATTCATTTGCAACAATGGGCTTGGGTGCAAGAAAATCTTGAACTTTGGCCAGAAATCTCTTCTTTTGTTGTTAGCAGTTACATCTGCTGCTTCTTTCTTCTAGTGCTATGCAGATCTCTTTAATCCCTAGAATGTGTTCCCAATTTCATCGTATTTACATATATGTCTATAGCCTCACTGAAAATACCAGTCCTACTCTTCATCACATTTCCATGCTGAGTTAAGGTTTGGTTTGGATAATGTCACTTTTCTTGTGCCTGGAGAATTTGGCTTCCTGTGAGCTTTTGGAATCTGACTTCTTCCTTTATATACCCAGAGGTTTTTTCTCTCTCTTTCTTTTTTTTTTCCTTTTTTTTTTCTTTGTAGTTCTCTTTTCAGTCTACTAAAGGAACCAAGGATGTGTACTGCATACCCTCTAGCCTGCCACATTTAATTTAGATGAAGCCTCAGTATGAAAAATATACATGAGAATTTGCATTGTGTTTGAAGTGGGTGCAAGCCATGCTCCACTGCTGAGGGTCCTGCAGGAACCATCATGGAGATGCAGGAAGTGGCAATGAGTCATGTCTGAAGCAAATCCAATTGAACCAAACAAAATAAAACCAAAAGAAACTGAAAACTGTTATATCTGAGTTAATAGATTTTAATGCTTGAGTCCTGTAATCAGAGCTAATGTCGCCTCACGCAGACTCCTGGCCAACACAATCCCTAAAATAAGTGCTGCTGGTTTCGAGCTCGCACTCGAGAAATGTGATGATTCACTGTCCCCCAAGGATAGCCTGTGCCTCATTAAGAGATAAAATCCAGAAGCCTAGCACTCATGTTAAATACTAAGCTGTGTGCTGATATCTGACATGGTCAGAGCAAAGAAATCCCTCCCACGGGCCTCAGAGCCAACAGCCCCGGCATGTGCTAGCAACCCCCCAAAAAGGCAGAGTTGCCCACACCGTGCCACTGCCCACCTCCTCCTGGCTCTTGCACAGGAAAGGAGCCGACGTCAGCCAGACACCCTTGCAAGCTGCGGGCGCGTGGCAGTGGCATAGCAGGCTTCCCCCAATCCAGCCCCAACACGAGAAGTTTGGGTTGAGAAGAGGCTTCTTCCCACGGTCCTCCAGGGTTTTGCTCCTAGTTTCTCAGGTAAGGAAGGGCAACAAAGGTGCTGTTGTGAGCCACACCAAACCTTTACGTCGTGGCAGGGCCTCTTCCACATCATGAGCTGCACACCTATAACCCTTGGAGTGGACTTTCTAAGGGTCCGAAGTCTCTGCAGAGGCCACTGCCGACAACTTCTTAGAAGTCAAATGTATATCATGACAATCATGAGAGCAGAATCTTTCTTAACATGTATTTTTTCCTGTTGGTACAGAAAACGCAAAATATTTCGGTTCTTTTATTCTTAAAATTGTACTCTGTTTCCAGAAAGAACTCTGTTTCCAGAAAAGATACTCCACTCATCACTCCAGGAAAATTTTGACTAATCATGACTGGCAGTGAAAAAAAACCCACCAAGCCAGTTCTGTGAAAAACTGCTAACCCAAGGTTCATGGAGCAATGTAACTTTATGCAACTGAGGGGATTTTTCCCATGCTTTACCACTGAGCTTATGAGGGAAAGGTAGGTTAATTCTAAGAATATATTATCAACATTTTTCACATTAAAAATCAACATATTATACTGCATCTCATTCCCTTGAAGTTTCAGTAGAAACTCAGAATTTTCCCGACTCAAAAGAAGCAATCCTGCTTCTTTGGTTGAACAGATCTGTCGCATTAATTTACCAAGAACATCCACTTGATTTAGTTGAAATAACACTTATAAAGTAGTAAATGTTTAGTTTAAGAGGAGGTTAATGAGCAAAGTTTATTACTTACTGGAAAATCATTGAAATTGAAAGCCACATATATTTACATAAAGTATACGCGGCATCTGAAATAAGTCCAAAGAATTTTGTTATTAATTTCCTGTGTTGTTTACATGTGTTAGAGCTATGTTTATTCCAGAAGAATCACTAGCCAGGAGTGATAGAAATCAAAGTGCAAACTGGTTTATTTTTCTCAGTAACTTATTAATAACAGCATCAGTTTTTGGTGTCAGATAGATGATACACAACAGACATTTTTCTTCAAATATATACACAATAAGCAAGAAAAAGCAAAGGACTGTGTAATCAAGTGACTTTTTTATTAAATGAAATAAAATAAAAATTAGTGCCATTTTTGCAATCTTGTCATTTTTTCTATTCATTCCAAAAGATATTGAATAAGTCGCATTTTACAGTGTAATATTTAGTGTATGTTTCAATATCCAAATACTTATACAATGAAGCACTAATCGAGATCATAACAACATCAAGGTTTTCATTATGTTTTCTCACAAACTTATGGATTAAAAAAATAAATATAAAGTTGCCTTAACAAATCAAAGATGGTAGAGCTTATAAAGTCTCCTTTTAAAGGTGGAAGGGAACACGTATCGCGTTTTTATGGGAAGTTACTATATGTTAAAGCAATTTCTCATTTTCACATTTGGTATGAAAATTATCCTGCATGTTTCTTAACCTCAGACCATGTCCTCTTAGTTTTGGCACGACTGCAGAAAGCAGCTGGCTTCTTCTAAACCGGCTATGAAGGAAATTATTCATGTCCCTTCCTTAGCTCCCAGTCCTGACTCTTCAGTCCTTAGATCTGCAGAATCCTCCTCAAAGGGAATTTTGCTATTGAGTAAACATGACAGTGCAGGACTTATTCAATCCACTTGTGGGCCTGGAAAAGAAAGAGCATAAGGAGTGTGTGCCTTTTTCAAGAGTCCATATTGTATCCCTGGAGCCAGCTCTCACTTGTTTTCATGAAGACAGACATGGCCAGGACCGAGTCCTTCAAAAGAGCCTTCTAACACCAGACAAGTAGGTTATATTTGTGTTTTGCTGTGCGATATGTGGGATCACTCCTTTCTTCACCATCTGCCACATGTTTCTGGGTTTGGAGTTTGTCTTGCAACAGCCTAGATACTCTAACAATTTAAGGATCACACCACCAATGTACGTGCAAGCAACCCCTCCTCCACCAAGGGACCAGCCAAGCGCCCCAGACTCTGCGCGTGCAAGTGTGGGATGGGGTGGGGGGCGATGTGAGTGACGAACTCACCCCCTCCGGAGGGCTTGTGAGCCTGGTGCTTTGCTCCCAGCGAGAAATGAGGGGTTTCATCCTGCCTGGGGTGCACACGTCAGAGCAACCTTCGCAGCAGAGGCGCGGGGGCTCCAGATCCCCGCTGGGGGCTGTGTGTGCCTCCGTGGAGTAGTCTCTGCGGTACCCCTCGGCAAAGGGAACAGACTTCTAGTTTTCAACCCTCTTGCCCTCCAAACCCAACTCTGCTGTGGGAGGTTTAACACTTACTTAATGAGGACTATGTGTGTGCATACATATGGATGTGTGTATATCTGTCTACACATACACACAATATAAATTAACTAAACATGTTACTAGGATACATCAGGAAAACCACATCCAAACAAAGAGTCCAATATGGAAAAAGCTATTAAAAGATCCCAGTGTTTGAGCTTGTTGTGTACAGGAATAAATACGATTACAGGATACCAATTTTACATTTTGTTCTTTTCCTGCTGGCATTTATAAGAGGTGTTGTCCTTCTGGGGATAAAGGGAAGATTGCAAATGGTAAAGCAAATCTGATCTTCACAAAGGATGTGATGCTCATATTTAAATCGCCCACCTCAGGAAAATTTGGGGATGAGCTCCCGAGTTAAAATGAAGTGTACCAGCCTTCATTTAATGTTACAAAAGGTCCAAGAGGCCTCAGCGGGCCCCTGAGCTCTGCCCTTAGAGCTTTTAAGAGAAATGCAGGCAAGAAGGACCTTTGTGCTCCAGGTGCCCAGAGGATCGGAGTACCCTCACATGAGCTCAGTACTGAAAGACAAAAATAGGCATGAACTTCACAATCTCCTTTTCATCACAACCTTCTTTTAGGCTGCCTAGTTAGCCTAAATAATTTTACTTTCTTCATCTTAAACACACTGCAGGGCTGAGTGCTGGTGTGCACCAGCCCGAGGCAGTGCTCAGGCTCACGGGATGGAGGAGTGCCTGGAGATGTTCTTGCAGACCTAACGTGATGATGGCCCCTTTTCGCTAGGGCTCTGCCACAGCCCTTAAGCAGCTCAAATGGCAAATTAGCCAGCCAGCAAATACTCCTTGATGAGTCAAGGAACTGAACCAGATATGCTTTCCCTGTCACAGTTACCTGTTTAGGTCTTGTAATGCTCTACATAGCAATGGCCTGGTTTTTGAACACCCTGCTGTCTCCTACTACTTCCCCCCAAGCTCTGGACACTACACATAATGCTGTAAAGACAGACAATCAGCCAAGTTACCAGAGCTCAGCCCTGCAAGTCAGGTTTGGATAGTGAGAACTATGTGGACAGCTAAAATTAAAAAAAAAAAAAAAAAAAAGTCTCAAATGTAGACTCTTAGAGGGATGTGACACAGGCCTGTGGCTCCCCTGGGAGCTGCACCTGGTCCATCTCAGGCTTCAGATGACATGATGGTGTAGGAGCTGGCACCTCCACCATGCTCAGGCTGGTAATGTGCAACTTCTCTGGGCAAAGCCAAATATCCCAGCCCCAGATGCTTTCTGAAGTGTCAGGGCATGTAATGAAATGCTAATTTAAATGGCACTAGTCATGTGACTAAAAGGCTGAGATTTTTTTTTCTAGTCATGATTTTCCAGACTGGAATTCCTCTTGGAAATGACTTTAAAGTCAGGAACGAACCTCCCATTGGGTTTAATGCAAATAGAATCAGCCCTCACTGGAGATTTTAGTAGAGCAGAGAAAAACATTTTTCCTGTTAAAAGATTTTCCTATTAGTACAGACACATAAAAGCCTTCTCAAAGCTATAATGTTAAATATTTTAATGTCCTGCCAAACCTCATCAATTCTCATTGTTTAGCAAAAATGGCACAGACATTCTGAATTGCTGGCTATGGCATTTTCTGCCTATTAAGATCAATAATATGCTTTACAAGGAATAAAGAATTGTCTAATGAGAAAAGTCTTTTAAAAGTCAAGACAATTCCAACTGTTATGAATGATTACAAATTATGTGGTTAATTTTATGGGGGTGGGGTAGGGGGAGATTAAGGCCTTGGGCACATGAACCATACTTAGGCACTTCCTTTCTTTACCAGAAATTGTACCTCCCCAAAACCTGCTCTATTGATCAGCTGTGTGAATTCTAGGAAACGCTGGTTTGACAGCCAGTGTAAGGAGCTAAGTATTCCATTTCAGCACCATCCCTGGGATCTTAAAATATTTATTGGAATAAATGTATTTGACAGGCTATACTGACATGTACAGAAGGAAGAGTTGGTTCAGACCTCTCAGAAGCTGTGCTTTTTGGACCCTCTGCTCTACTCATTCAAGCAGTCTCGGCAACTAATAGGTGCATGGATTTGGGCCTTTGAGCTCTTTTACATTAAGCAAAGTAGATACGTGCTCAAAGGCCCCCTCACCTGTAATGAGTTTGGCTTGGCTCCACAAAGGCTCTACGTGAGGTCAGGCTGAACTTCAAGGACATAATTTTTCAGATGCTATGGGCAAAGCGAGCTCTCGGCAAGGAACCAAGGAAGGGCGAGGCGCTCCACCAAGGGGATGGCAGCATCGGTGGGTGGTAGAGGAGGTGGCTGCACACAGCCTGCAGGATTTGTCCTCAAGAAGGACGGGCATCTGGTGTGCATGCACTCCCCTGGGAGTCCAGCTGCCGTTCGCTCATGCCAGAGATGCCCCACATAAACATCATCCTGTGCTGGTGCCTTTGAGGCCATGTGTTTCCTGCCTTCCAGCCACACGGGCACAACTACTCACTGTCCTTGCTCAGCATCTAAAAGTCCATCACCACTTCACACAACCCCTTTTCCAAAGCCTCTTCACTGACTGCTTCAAGACAGGCAGACATATCAGAGGCTTAAAAACGCTCCCACCCTTTTTCCCAAGGGAACAAAATCTCCTGTCACTTCCCCACAAGCAGTTCAGAGCCACCTAGGTCTGTCAGGGACCTGGCTGCCCAGCTGAATAGCTTCTAGTCCTTTCCTGCATTGTGGTGGTGGAAATTGAATCCTTGCAACCAGAAACTGAAAAATACATTCGTTTTTCTAGAAAGGAGGCTCTGAGGACCTCATTCAGTTCCTTAGGGAGGTTGAACTTGTCCTTCCCTCTGTAACAGTATACTGATGTCTGTGTAGAAGCTGTTCTGGGGTTGGCACAGGAGATGGGAGAAGGGAAGAGGGACCAAATCATTAATTGTGCCATGCAGATTAACACTACTTCAAAGGAAAGAAGACTATTTCTTCTCCCTGTCCTTCTGATGCTTGATATTATGTAAGCACGCACCACAGAGATGGGAGATGTGGTTGAGAGTTCGCTAAGGCAGAGAGATGAAGATGGACGTCACTAGCTCCCTCAAGTCCTGCATGACTAACAACCTCCTCTGCAAAATGGGGCTGATGCACCGTCTCACTGCTGGCATTTCCCCACCGTGCTCCGGTACCACCGTGTTTTGTGCAGACCCCATTTGTGTGAGCATACGTTACATGTGCGCTGCCAGAGCCGGCTCCTCGGGGGAGGAGGAATGCTTTGTCTGCAAATCTGGATGGGATTAGGTGCGAGATACACACTTAGCCCTGTCAAGACCAAAAGGCTTCGGTGCATGTGCGGAGCAGAACTTCAGGCATCTCGGAGACTTCCCTGGTGCTGGGGGAGTTACTTGGTAAAAGACATGAAGATATGAAAAAGATAGTCTGCATTTGAAAAATGGATTTCCACCTAATCCCCGTTGTTGATATGTTTGTGAGCTGGACCTGCATCCCAGTTAAGTAATAGGAGTTTCCTAGGTACAGACACTATGACATATTGCAGTGACTCTTTTTAAATGCTGTGTCTTGGAATCTCTACAGAAATGTTAGGTTTTTCTCTAGATTTGTTACGGCAATAAGAACTGAGTACACATATAATTATGTAGCATTTTTGTAGTAAACTGCATTATACTAGTTGATGCACACAAACTATTGCTCTTTTTTGTAACTTCTCAAAACCACATCACGTGAATGAAAATTTAAAAAAAAAATAAATAGAAACAAATCATTGTTAAAATGTGCTACAAATTCCTGGTTCCCTCCTAAATCAGAACTTTTTTTAATTTATTACCTAAAGCCTTTATAAGACTGTTTTCTTGAACACTCATGCACAACGGAATGGTCTAATTTCATTTCTCATCTCCTCTCCAGTCCCCATAAGTCCAGAGCCTTGAAATCCTCCTCCGTTTTCCATTACAACCCACCTTGGATGCCGCTGTGCCTCCAGACCCTGGCAGATCACGGCAGGGGTTCATACACAGTTGCGAAGCAGGGGTAGAGGGTTATCCATCAAGTCCTTGGACTTGAGGTGGACACAGATACTGCGTTCGGCTGAACTAGAAATTGGCCGGTGGGGTAGAGGCAAAGCAGGTGAGATATTGATTGCAAGGGCTAAGTTTGAAAGTGGATGTTGGATTGATGCCCAGTTTGTACAGCAAAGTGGCAGAAGACGAGTTAAATCTGCAGAGGCCCAAAAAGATAATTAAAAACACCCCTGGATGACAATGGCTATTAACTTGCCGCAAGTCACTGCATCCCACAGAGGAAGAAAGGAAACCAGCAGCTCCCCGGGCTCACTTCAAGAAGCTGTATATATGCTGTTTGTGTGCATAGCCCATCTCTAGAAGTCTATAGGTCCCTGCTGCTTCTCCACCGTCCCGCGAGGGTGCTGGGGGCTAGGTCTGGTAGGGCAGAAAAACACCAGGAAACACGTTTTGACAGAAAAGGCTTTGCGAGCCTCCCATGTGCGCTCCACATTGCCTATCGCGTGCCCTTTGATGTCGGGTTTGGTTCATGGGAAGGCGTGAGGCCAGATTCCCACCCCGGGATGGAAGGTGCCAGCCCCACGCAGCAAGCCATGACGATGACTGGCACCGTCCATCCCGGGGTGAGGATCCAGCCCCGTTCCCGGCGCTGCTCCTGTAGTCCCAAGCACACAAGACAATTTTTTCCTTTTTGCTCCCTTTTTTTCCTCATTTCTTTTTTCCTAACCCTCTTTCTCACGTTCTTTTCTTTTTCTTTTTTCTTTTTTCTTTTTCTTTTCTTTCTTTCTTCTTTTTCTTTCTTGTTTCTTTTATTCTCCTTTACCTCTTTTTTTTTCCCTTTTCTTCTCCCCCTTCCCCCGCTAATAACCGAGAGCGACCTCCCTGCGGTTGTTTGCTGCCCGACTGAAGCCCAGCCTGACCAAAATCCCCGCTCTACCGGCAGGCGCGGCCCAGGGCCTGCCCCGGCGAGGGGCCGGCAGCCGTGCCCGGCGGGGAGCCGGCTCGGCCGCGTACCTGCCCGCAGAGGCAGTGCCCACCTCCCGGCGGGAAGGGCGGGCTGCGGAGAGCCCCGGGCTCACGGCCCGCCGGGCTCCGGGGGCTCGGCAGCTCCCTCTGCCTTGCTCTCTGCCCGCTCTTGGCTCTTCGGCAAGAAACCGGTGGGGAAAGACTAATAATCGAAACGGGGAGGGGCGGGGGGGGCTTTGCAAAACCTGTGGCTCATATCCTAGCTCCCAGCCGAGCTGCCCCACAGCCCCGGCTGCCTCCCCTTGCAAAGCATTGTACCATCACCTCCTGCAATTCCCAGCCCAGGGATGCAGCCGTTAAAGGCAGCTTCCCTATATTTGCTGAGGAGAAAAAAATGTATTTCCCATAGAAGTGTTTTCAGCAGCCCGGTAATGAATAACCCAAAATATGTCAGTTCCAGGAGTGCAAACCCCGCGCTCACCTTCCCTAAGAAACGAGCAAAAAGGTAGATGGGGTTCTTCTTTCAATTAATTAGTGTTTCATTAAACCAAATAAAATGTATCTCCTTTAAAACGAGACAGTAAATGTTAAAGCCAAGGGGCAGGATTCTCATTAATGTTGTTTAGATGTTTTCCTTCTGTGTTTTAAAGTTAATAGAGGAGCATCTTCTGGCAGATTCCCATGGAAAGGATTGGTTAGGGTGGGGGCGAAACTGCTTTTTTTGCAGAGTGTGGCTGTGTTTGTGCCTTTCTTCAATGGACAAGTAAAAAGGAAAGGATTTCGGGTACCCCTGGAGCTTGTTTTACTTTCATGTTAAGCCCAGCTATTAGCAGAGAGGAGAGGATGATTTTGGCTCAGCTTGCAGTGACAGTACTGAAATGTGGAGTAGGATAGTACTGACAGTCCGAGTGTTTATGTAAAAGTCTTAACACGTGGAAGTGATGAGCTTCCTTGTGTATCTGCCGGTGTCAGAAACATGCCGAGTTTTTGCAAGCAGCAGAGTGTGTGTTCTCGGAGAAGAAAGATTTCCTTTCGTGTGGGCTGAAGCTGTCTACAGAATTATATTTTTAGTGTGCGCTTATCCAATTTCCACATGCTGACCCTGTATCAGAAAGGAAACATTAAAAACAAATCTGAAAACCCTCAAGAACTTTAATCAAGTTTTGACTTTGAAAAATAAACACATGGCTTTGGGGTGGCACCTACTGAAATTTATGGTGGATATGCAGAAAAGTTCATTTATCAAAGATGCTCTGGAAGCCTTGAGGAGCAGATGGCAGTAGGATAGACCCGCTTCTGGAAACAGTGCCTGAGCGAGGAGTGCAGACCTAGACAGAGGAGGAGCCACAGGCATTTAGGGCATAGTACAGTCCTCCGTGTAGGGGATTTAATTCTCCAGAGGTTTGGTCTTGATCTTGCAGCTCTTGCTCATTCGAGGTGCTGCCCTGCACGCTGTTTGTGTAATCATTATGTTTTAGCATTTGGTACATGAGCTCTCCCATTAATTGCTGCAGTTTGTTTGTTCTAGTATTTGATGTACTGGATTTCACCTTTTTTTTTTTTTTTTATTAGCCCTGTGGAGGCTGAGGTACAGTGAATTCTTTGTATGGGATTATTCCTTTGAGACCTAATCTTGCTGGCTTTGCTTGTATGAGTAATCTTTACTAAACACACTGAGTCCCGGCGTGATGGCAGAGCTGCAGTGTCAGCCCACTGGTAACCAGTTACCAGCCTGTTATAAATACTAATTTGAAAAAATATCTGTTTCTCTCCATGGGTTTGCTGTAATCTTTGATGAGGGTTCAGTGCCGGGGAAATCGCCAGATGTTTGCCAGGGGTCCTGATTTCTTATCTTTGGCATCAGAAGCTTAGGTTTCATGCGCATTTCTGTTTCCCAGCAGTCAGACTAAACAGCATCATTACAAGGTATAAACACTTGGGTTTGCTTTCAGCGCCCGCAGGAAGCCAGTGCGGGCAGCGAGCGCCCTGTTCAAGGGAACAAAAAGCTCTTGGCTGTTTGCAGTGACGCAGGCTTGCTAACAGAGAAGAGTCACCCAGCCTTTGTGGCTGATGGTTGATGTCGTTGTCACTGGAGCCCGGAGGTGGGCTATCACAAGGATGTCACACCAGGACCACGACAGGGTGGCTGTGGGAGTCTCAGCCATGAGCAGGACCCCGGTTCTTCCTGGAAACAAAAGAGCAGCTCCGGTAACAGCTGCTTGTTATACGGCATGAGGGGGATGAACAGGGGGTTGAGCTGTGGCTGCAGCAGCCAGATGATACTCCTGAAGCAGCCGGTTAGATGGTGGTACCTGTAGGGCAGTGGCTTGGCACGTGAAAGTCCTGTCACCTACTAGGGTGCCACAGAATGCACAAAACCACTGTTCGTTAAATCAAGTGGAATAATTGCTCGGCTCTTACAGCCTGAGCTGTGCCTGAGTAAGAAGGCAGCTGTCCTACCAAGAGGCTGATTTTATAAAATCCAATCTGAGTGATTTAATTTGGTAAGTGTGACACCTCCATGTGTGCTCGTGTGTGGGTTGAGTATCAAGGGAAGTTGTGTGCCGAAAGCAGCTTTCTCTGTTTTGGATTTACAAGTCCTCTCTTCGTATGGGGACAAAAGGAAGGAGGCAGCAGCCCACAATGCTCGCATTGACTTCCCAGCACAGAATTCTCTGCTCCAGCCCTGAACAAGGCTATTGAGCTAACAGAGTTCAATAGCAGGTGAGCATGTGTTTTAACAGAGTTCAACTGCCATCCCCCACACCAAATATGGCTGTATACAGCCTGAGGAAAACTCCCAAGAATAGGGACTAAGCCAGTCAAGTAAAAAAATGCCTGGATTAAAAAAAAAGAAAATCTGTATTTGCAGGTGATATTGAGTCTAGCTGGTTCCCTCCAATCCTTTGTTAGTCTTGCACTGATTGAGCTGCCTGTTGGAATGTCATTATACTGTCAGTCACCCCAGGAACATTTATTTCATATGTTTTAATCTCCCTGCCTCTGTAGCACCGATGCCAATTTCACTAGAGTGAAGCTGAGCTAATGTCATTAGATTACACCCAATCCAGGGGAAGATGAAAGATGATTCAAAGTTACTCCATCAGGTTGGGAGTTTAAGTATCACTCCTCCCCAATGCATCCAGAGCTGGGGAGTTCTGTCTCCTAATTAATGTCCTCTTGGGATTTGTCTCCAAGGCTTTTATTTTTTTCCCTCCTTCTTTCTAATCTAGGCAGCCACTGATGTTTCTGAGTCAAAGGGAACAGAGCACATCTCAGTTGCTGAAGAAGTCTGGGATGGAGGAAAAGGAGATTTGTTTAGGGGCAGTATGTGCTTACAGCAGCTGGGAGCAGCTGCATCCCACCTTGTGCCATTTCCCATCCTCTGTGCCTCAAATGATGGTGAAATCGGAGCCCTGGGGATGGAGGAGTTGCGCTGCTCCTGTAGCAACGGATGGTCTGGAGTTCCCTGGGGTTTTGTGGTCACGATAATTCAACAGCACAGTCTGGGAGTGCTTTGTAAGCATGGAGGTAAGGATGGGAGCATAGGCATTGGGGGCAGGACTGTGTGGATGATGCCGGGGAGAGAGACTTCAGGGAAGGGAATACAACTCGTGAAAGGTAGAGCAGGACCAGATGGCCATCAGGAGGAGAGACCTAGCTGCAGAACCCTCTGCAGGAGGGAGATGCTGTATCAGTAGTTGCCTTAAAGTGATCTTCTGCCCCACCTTTCTTCAGCCAGCCTTGTAGCCTCTGCAAGAAACACCAGGTCTTTGACTGTGTTCAAGGGTGTGCCCAGCCCAGAACATGGGTTGTCTCGTTGGACATCAAGCTTGAGCCAGTTTGGGTTTTCTGCTCCCTGCTGTGTGCACGCCTGCTCGTAGGAAGATCTGGTTTAGCAGCACCTGCTCATCATCCTGGGAACATCTCGTCTTCCAAACACATCTGAATTACTAACAGCATCAAGCGCAGCCTGCAGCAGTTTCTCTGGAAATTGCAGCCTCGGACAATCACATGCTGAAGAAGATCAAGGTCCTTGTTTATTTATTAGCTGTGTAATCAGATACCTCCCCATACTCAGTTCATGGTGCCAGGTGCTGTATAAAAAGGGAACAAAAGATGGTCTTGGCCCCAAAGTGCAGGTAATTCACTGCAAACAGGTGGAGATAGGCTGAGACAGGTGCAAAGACAGTGGAGACGGTTGGGTAGCATGGGTCTCCTGGCCAAGGAGTCATTGGAGATGGAGGATGGGGTGGGTTTATGGGTGGTTGAAGGGACATCACCTTGCTGGGGAAGAGCAAAGGGCAAGAAAGAGCACGTTGGAAATGCCGATGAGATCAGGGCTGGGGTCATTGAGTCTGTCGTAAAAAGAAAGTAACTAGTTCTGCTGCTTATGTGCTTTGTCACTGCCTTTGTGCGTGATCTGGACTCGGATACTCCAAGGCATTTTGGTAAAGATTTGGAATAGTTTGAAGGTTGGTACCCTACTGCTGGGGAGATGCCTTGGTGTGTGTCAGTTTGCCCACCTGTAAAGTGGGAAGAAGTCACTATCCTGTGCTACAAGGGTGGGACAGCAGGGTTGTGACTCTGTGGCATTTCTCTCCAGTGCAGAAATTAGATGCTATATGGAGTCTGAGCTTGCTGGGCTATGCTGTGGGTTAATTAACACCTGAAGCGGGTGAATTTGCACGGCTTCAGCTCGCTGTCCTCTCGTGGGGAGGAGTTCTGCCATCTAGTGTGCTCACCCGAGGGATGGCACCATCCAGGCATGGCACTGGCCAGGCACACCCCCCTAGCAAGATGGAACCGCAAAACCTGGGGCTGGGCTCTCCTCTTACTCCTTAAATAAACCCCAAAGCATTATTATTTTGGGTGGTTCTTTTAAGCATTTTGCATCTATACATATTGCTTCTGTTTTCTGTTTATGGAGAAGTTCATGTCCAGGGTTCATGTCAGTTCCTGATGGATGGAGTGAGCTCCTGAGTTGGCATATAAGGAGATATCAACCCCATTCCCATTAGAAAGCATCAAAATAAGTACTTTAGGATTTTATTGGACTCTTCTCTCAGCAGATCCTGTGGTCTGCATGGGGAGATACTGGTGAGGTTCAGAAGTCAGTAGACCCCATCCTCCACTTCAGTACTACTTCACACCCCGGTCCCTGGGGCATGGGCAACTGGAGGGCATTGGCACCTTCCTCATCCACCCCATGGCTCTGCCCAGGCCTCGGGTGCTTGTAAACTGGGGCTCCCCTGCCTGGCCCTGCCTGCTGGTGCTGAGCAATCTTGAAAATATGGCCTCGACTGTCCAAGATTTTGTCAGTTAAATTCATAGAGCTGGGTCTCGTGAAAAGCAGTGTAAAGCTCCAGCTGGCTGGGTGAGAGCCCATTTATGGCAGAAATTGTGATACTCTTTAAAGAAGCAGCAGATTCACCCTGCTTAAACCACTGGTCCTCCTTTAAGGTCAGATCTTGCAAATCCCCACCTATGCATGTAGCCTGTCCTCCTGGCATCAGCTTTGCTGCCTTTGGGGGGGTTCCTGGGAGTAATTATGTTGAGTCTGGGGCCGTGCTCTGGTCACACCATCACCACCGATATGTCTGTTCACTGCAGCCGAGCTAGGATTTCACCCTGACCTTTTGAAGTCTATAATAAGAGCAGTTAGGTCTGGGGAGGGGGAAGAGAGCTGGTGCCTTTCCAAAGAGTTTGAAGCAAACAACAAGTGATCAGAAAACCTGAGAATAAACCCCCTGTGAGCCCCCTCCCTGATGCAGGCATTAAAACTCCTGAGCTGTTAATTATGCTTTTCCCCAGAAATATCGAGGTAACCCAAACTGCTTTCACAGGGAAACAGCAGAGGCTGGCAAAGGGGGAGCAGGGGTGGTTGTTGTGGCCATAAATCTTTGCAAATTCTCATTACGTGCAGGTATTCTGGAAGGGAAGTGGATTAGGTTGCAGTTAAGGCTGTGTCGCTGGGGTTGGATACTGGGGTCTTACCCCATGACAAAGCCCTGTGTGGGTCAGTGGGGCTATTCATGCAAGGTCTGTAGGACTGGGGCCATCCCAGGGATTGTGACAGTGGCTGGTGTCTCTACCTGTCTCCTGCGTAACCCACCTCCTGGGAAATACAGGTTTTCATGGTTTGGAGTTAAACATGTTATCCTCCAAACTGCACCCTCCTGAGCCCTTGTGACTCCCTGGTGGGGGTATGTGAGCAGGACGGTACCCACAGTGAGAATATAAATAGGATTGCTCGACGAAGTGAATTATTCTTGGCACTTCTTTCATCAAATGATGTGATGCTGCAGGAGGAAATCTTTCAGTAAAAGAAATCACCGGTTCCCTTCGTGCATGGCAAGACCATCCTTCTTGCTTCCTGGAAGTGAGGAGATTCATAACGTGTTCTTTCCGTTGCAACACCATCTGTTGCAGAGATATAAAGATCCCTGCTCAAACTCCCCCAGGCTCGAGGCTGCTGCTGGGTACGTCTCTGGTGGGAGATAGAGGAGAAACTTCCCATTGCTGTCCCAGGGGAGCTTTGGAAACCTCATGTGGTTGTTTTCCCCACTGTCGAGTACCCATGCCCAAGCATCACATAAGAAAATCCCCCCTGGGCAACTCCAGGCATCCGGGCACCTTCCTTGCACAAAGCCATGCAGATCATGGATACCAGCACAGCAGCTTCAGCAGGATCTTGCATGGCTCCCAGCTGTAAGCTGGAGATGGAGCAGCCTCCCCTGCCCCAGCCACACCGCTCAGCTCCAGTTCCCGAGCGCAGCCAGTGGCTGGAAACTGGGATGTGAACAGTCAGATCAGGTCTGACCACAACTGCCCTTCCCACATCTTCCCCTGGTGAGGTATGTTCATGTTCAAGCACAACATCATGATGGGAAGCTGGCTATTTATTTATTTATTTATCTATCTCTCTAGAGGGATCTTTTTTTTCTGAAAATTTCAGAAAAGCCGGGCTGATTTGTTCTGACATAGCCGTTGGAAAAGGGCTCCCTCCCGCAGCTCGTGCTCTCTGGGGAAGCCTTTTATGGGAAAATAGCAAATCCAATTGTTTTGACTTCCATGTTTATCTGATGGTTTGTGTGCGTGTATGCTCACGTGCGCATCTTTGGGCTCTCAAGTGTTGTGTTTTGTCATTAACATTTCATTTCTGCTTTCATGGTATTGTATTGTAATGTTGAGTATCATAAATGTTTGACATTATTTAAGCACTTTTGCACTGTCTGGACTGTTTGGGAACCCCTTTTTGGGGAGAAATTCCCAAGCATTGGCATGTTCCAGCTCAGAGCAAAACAAGTGAGGAAATCTCTGGATTTCCCACCTGAGGGAAGCTCTCTGTCCTGACCGCTCCGGTACAGGGTTAGCAAGTGAAAGGCCGGAGATGTGGTGGCCCAGAAGTGCTGTGCAGAGAGCCCGAGGAGATGGCCTGGCTTGTCTGAGACCCCCAAAACCACACTCCAGGATCAGTGACCCCACGATGCTGACATGCTTTGAGTCCCTGTAACATGCCACTTGAAGATGCTGCCTTGCCCAGTTTGGATCTGGACTTCATCAACTCTGGAGTCCTTTTTCCTGGCTGGAAATTTGCTCCTTAAATCCCTTTGGTCTCAAACATTTCTGGACTCCAGGTTGTGCCTTGCCAAGATTTGCTTTAAGTCTCAGTAAAAAGGTGTTTGGGAGGACGCTGGGTCACCTGATGCAGCAAGGCTTTCCCTTGCTTCTGCTGGACCTGTGCCCACGGAGGGTCCCCAGGCCTGGATGGAGGAGCAATGGGTTACCTTGGGTGCAGTTAGTATTGTGCCATTAACGTGCTGCAATTTGCATAGGTAAAACTGGTGATGGCAGGAAGAGGCTGTATGATGTGCCAAAGCCAGATGTGGGGGAGATCTCCCTCCTGAGATGCAAATGCTGGGTCAGCGGCCTCAGCCGTGGTGTTTCTCACTTCCAAAACCATGCTGTGTTAGGAGGTGTTGGCAGAGCCATGGCACTGCCATTGCCCCCCGGGTCTGGCAGCCAGTCCCTGGGCTAGTGCAGTGCCACGGCCATCAGCAGCATGGGAGGAACAGAGAATGTTCCACTCTACCAGTGGGGAAACAGGTAGAAAAGCACCCAGAGCCTCTGGCAAAGCAAGGCTTTGCACCTAGGACCTCCTGGCATCTAGCTCCATGCTGCTGTTGGTCTCCTCTAGCTGTGGTAGGGAAGGAGGCTGCGTGGTACAAGCATTGGCAACAGGGGTTCAGTATGTGCTGAGCTTCCCTTGGCATCAGCCATGTCCCCCCACTTGGTGCTGCTCTGCTCCTCAACCTGTTCTTCGTGCTGAAGCTCACGGAACATTCCGCTGACTCCTCTTACAAGGGTTGAGGGGACTAGTCCCCATGCCTGGGCTAAGTTCCAGCTCAGGTAATTCTAGTCTCTGCCTCTAAAAATTAACTCTGTGGTTTCAGCTGGCTCCAGTCATCTTTGTTCCCCATCCACAGACCTGCTGGGCACCGTACTGCTGGCGGAGACCCACATGGGGCTTGGGGCAGTTGGCTTTTGATGGCTGGGAAATGGTCTTTCTTCTGGTCTGCAAGGTGATTTGGGTTCTTCTCTCTACAAAAGCTGTGCATCACGGCAGTGGATAAAGCTGATGTACAATAATCCTGCCCTCTTGCACTGCTGAACTGTGCTGTGTGAATATTAATATTTGCCTATAAATGTTTGCTTGGTATTTATCAGTCTTGTACCTGTGTGACAATGGGTGTTAGCTCCTTCATCATCTCTAAAGAAGGAAAAACTAAAAGCCAAATCTCACTGCATGCAGAGCTGGGTGACAGTAGCATGGTTTGGGGTCAAGACCTGGTTCAGCTGCCTCCTGTGCAGGGCTTGGTGAGACCCAGCTTGGGCATGTTGGTTCCACCAATGTCTGGCTGCCCTGTGTGCCCTGTCCCAACCAGCCTCCCCAGCAGGGCAGGGCCACAGGGAGGAAGAGGAGGAGGAAGGTGCTCAGCACAGGCATGTATGCACATGGATGTGCTGGTGCCTTGGTGCTTGCTTTTCCCCAGCCTGGCTGCATTAGGGGCAGCAGGAGCAATGACCAGCTCTCCCTGCAGCCTTAGCTCGTGGGAGTTTACTGGATTTCCTTCTCTGCTGATGTGTTAGAATTGACTCAGCTTTACCATGTGCTGGGAAAGCCCTTTCCACCTGCTCCTGGGCTAGGGGCTGTTGCTCCTCCAGCTCTCCTGATGTGGTGGGATTGGCTGCATCTGGAAATCCACTTAGTAGTTGCATCTTTATCTCTTTGGGTGCTCCCTGTCCATCTTACATTTTTTCCTCCCCTGAACTCATGAGCTGTGTTTATCAAGTGGCCATGAGCTGTGAAACTCTCCCAGGAAGGGAGCTCTTGAGCTCTGCTAAAGACTCTTCCTGTAGCCTGGGTCCAGAAGCTGCTGAGAGGGAGATTTTGTGGGGTGGCTGAGAAGGCAGCAGCCATCCCTCTCATGTCTCCATCTGTACTATCAGCAGCAGGTTGGAAAGAAGCAGAAATAGGGACTTTTTCAAACAGTGTGAGATTAAATTATGAAACTGGATGCTGCGGGAGGTTTTTGGCTAAAAGACTCTAAATGGGCTCCAGAAATGCTTAGCAAAGAAAGATGCATCAGGAGCCGTTAAGCATGAAGGACCAGAAGCAAAGTCCAGCTGAGGGAGTTTCCAAGCTTTGGCTGGGGATCCAGGGATTTGCTCCTGCTGCTGGCACAGGAATTAGCTCGTGGGTCAGGAGGACCCTGAGGTGACCCAGGGAGGCTGATCTTCCATAACTGTTATCAGCGGGGAAAATATGATCAGTCTTCTTTGGTTAGAAATACACTTTCTGAGAGGGTATGAATTTTTCTGGTTGGCATTGAATGGCTGGCAGTTGGTAGCAGAGAAGAGAGCATTGCACTTCGCACCCATGGTCTGGGTCATTTCAGTACAAATGACCATTGAACGCCTGTGAAGAGCCTCGATGTGTGTGTATCTGTGTTAGTTCATACCAGATGCAGAGAAAAAAAAAAGATCTCATTTATCCCCTACAGGCTAGTGAGAGCTGGGTAAGCACGGCTGAACTTTCTGAAGCATCCTTTTGGATTTATGCACTTCTAAGGTACCTGAGGCTGCTTTCTCTGTGCAGCAGCAGGTGGCAGGGGCTGGCAGTGACCTGGCCCCGTAGGCTGAGCTGCTGCAGCCCTGTCGGGACTGGTGTTTGCTTTTTGGAGTTGTTTAAGGTCCGACTGCTGCCTCGGCTCTTCATTTCTGCCTGCCTGCTAGAGAGTTTTGCTGCCTGGATGGAGGGCATGAGCCCTGCTCCCCTGCCCTGTGCAAACCTGCCTGGGTTTAAAGGGCTGCCAGAGGTTTCTGAGCAAGCACAAAATAACCAGCCCATCCACGGGTTTGGATGGCTGGAAGGTGGTATATGCCCCAAGAGAGACGCAGCAGGGACAGCTGCATTGCTGGGTCCCGCTTCCTGCAGCAGGAGCTCATGTGGCAAAGGGGGAAGCATCGTCCTGGGGAGCAGGGGAAGGGGAGCAGGGGAGGGGGGGCAGAGAACTGCGTGCTGGGGCTGCTGGAAGGAAAACTTTCTGCCAACACTCATCTTTCCAAGGAGACCAGCAATGCTAGCTTGCCAGGAGCAGTCTCTCCATTTTTGTAGCACGGGGTGAAGGTATGAAAGCCCAGACATTAAATGCCTTGCACTAAACACCAAGGGGTTTCTTGTCTGGCTGCTGCTGCTCCTTGTCTGAGCTAAGGTGGCCGGTTCCCACCTTGCGGTTCCCAAGTGTAGCAGGGTCTGGCTCAGGCTGGACCCTCCTTAGGGCAGCACATGGGATTTTGTTGTGCACCTGCAGTAGTAGGAGAGCTGAGTTCCTTGGGATGGTGTGGGCATTGCCACCACAGATGATGTGTACTGCATGTCTCTGGTTGTGTCCAGGGCAGTGAGGAGGCTTTGAGGCATGCTTAGCATGGCTGGGTGGTGGTGAGCAGGGGCCTGTTCTGTTCTATGCCTCAGTTTCCCCATCTGTGAGATGGGGTTATGCTGATGAGCTCACTCATAAAATACTACAGTCATTGCTAAAGCTCTATTTAGTGGGGCTGGGACTTGGCTTTCCTGCAGTCGGTGAGCACCAGGATCCATCCCTCCAGCATTGCCCTCTCTGGTTTGCATTTGCTGCAACCACAGGCAGATGAGAGGACACAGAGGCTCAGACGCAGAGTCACATTGGGTTTAAATGTTGTTTCTGCATGCACAGAGTGTGATCCCTGTTCAGCCCAGCACAGGAGCCTGGCTCGGGGCAGAGGTGCTCAGCCCCCAGAGCTGCCTTCGTAACGAGTCATGATGCCACTTCGCCTGCTTGCTACTGGCTCTGCCGCCCTCCCTTCCAGCAGCAGCAAATCCTCTGGAAGAGCCTCAGAAAGAAAGAATTTAGTAGGACACACAAGCTGTTTGCCCGGGAGCCTCCAAAGGAGCAGAGATGGTGGGAAGGACTTCATGGCCTGACCCAGATGGAGTGCACAGCATTTAATTGAGTTTGACTGGCTCCAGTGCCACGGGTCAGGGTCAGCCCCAGCAGCAAAGCCCACCGAGGTGCCGGAGCCGCTCAGTTTGGCACTTGGACAGGCTGAGCTCTGCCCTGCCTGCGCGGGGGGTCGCAGCCTTCTGTCACATCGCAGGGACCTGCTGCCACCGTGGTGCGATGCAGCAGGGTCGGCGAGCCAAGCTGAGAGCTGTGGGTTTCAAGGAGGTTGCACCTCAGAGTTTTACAGCTTCATCTGCTCATTGCTTCCTAATTGCAGTTGAGTTGTTTGGCCAAGTGACAGTGAAATGTTGGGTTGCAGCTGATGCCTGGATGTATCCCTGTTTCTGGCACTCCCATCCCTGCAGCCCAGCTATTCAAGGGGCTTTATGACAGTAAAATCCAGCATTCATTGCCTTCCCTTCCAGCCTGCCCCAAAACAGAGGTGGGAGGAAGAAATCAGTGCTTCCTCATCACCGCATGCCTCTGCCCGACTGTGTGGCAGTGGTGGGGCAGCAGCTCACCTCCCCAGCTACCTGAGCCGGGCACCAGCATGGCAGGCAGTTTCCTGCAGCAGCTAAGTGTTGAAGCCATGGGCTTGATTTATCCATTGGGACCCACCAGCCTTCCCAGGCCATACATAAAACCTCTAGTTTCCTAGTGTACCTCTGGATTCTTTGCTACATGAGAAATATGCTATTGCAGCACTGGATTTTTAAATTATTATTTATTTTTGGACAATATAAGCATCTCCCCAGCACATGCTTACTGATGCTTTCTTGGCTCTCACCCCAGAGTAATGCTCCCAGCCCTGCTGTCACTCAGAAGCTGCCTGGGCCCAGTCACATTATAGCCCTGGGAAGGTAGATAGGAAGGGCATCGGGGTGGTGACTGCAGAAGCGAAGAAGGAATTTGGGTGTGTTTCCTCTGGAGTAGATCTGGCTTAAAATTATGAGTGACTCTGGATTTTATTAAAGCCCTGAAGGCAGGACTTGGTTTTGTTGGCCTAACTGAGCAGCACTGTAAAAGCTAGTGTAAGCCCGCACCTAATGAAGGAGCGCAAGCCTGGGTGACCTGCAGAGCCGTGCTCAGCTCTGGCTGCTCCCAGGGACTTTCTTGGCCATCACCCCTCTGGGACAGCCAAGGGTGAGTGGGGTGGAGGAGTCCGGACACAGACTGGAGCCCACTGGGTGTTTTGGCATGGATGAGGACACAGGTGCCCTCCATCCCTGGGAGTTTCTACTGAATGTCCCATCATCAGCCTGGGATGGGTGCCCTGATGGGTCTGGCCTCTGCTTATGGTCACCTTCGTGGTCACCTTGGTTGCTGGGAGCCAGCTCTTCCTGGAGCCTTCCCTTTTCCTTGCACATCTCCAGTATAAAGCCAGATTTTTCAGACGAGTTAGTTTTGCACCAGCAGCTGAACCTGCTCTTACAGGAGTCTGTCTGTCTGTCTGAGCGGGCTGTGCTCTTGCCTCCCTGCAGCTGCTGAGGTTGCCCAGCATCCCTGCATCTGCAGGCAGCTTTGCCCAGTGTGGGGAATACATTTAGGAGTTGCTTGAGCCTGTTGACTTCCCAAAGGTGCATCAGCAAAGAGATCCCAAGGAAGCTCTGTCCTGGCTGATCTCCTAAGCCAGGCATTAAATGCATGGCATATGCTAGGAAAGGGCTTGGAAGGGAAGTGCACCATGCTCTGAAGGCCATCCCTTCCCTGCTCCGTCCTCGGGAGGGGGCACTTACTGCACCCCCATGCTTAGGAGTGGAGCCCTGAGATGGTCCCTCTCCTGCACTGACCAACCTTTCCCAGCCCACTCCAAGCCCTTAGGTCCCCAGAGCCATAAAAAAGATTCCCATGGGATCCTGGAGATGAGGGGAAGGGAGAGGCCCGGGCAGACCAGTGATGGGCAGAGCTGCAGCCACAAGGCATGTCCCTTTCTGGGAGCTGCCGGCTGTGGGGCTCCCGGGGTGGGGAAAGGGCCAGGAGGGAGCTTTAAGGAGTGATTAACAGCCTCAGCCGTGGCAGGGCCATGGGTCAAGAGGCCCAATTATTTTCTGGTGATATTCCTGCTGGAGGGAGTGATAAGACATAGCAGATACAGGTCCACATGACCCCCTGGCTTTGGAGCAAAGCGAGGGCAGGGGTGATGGGGAGATGCCTGAGCCCCATTCACGCTCTCTGCAGAAGGACTTTCAGGCACAAGCCCGTGGGTGACCCCAACCCCACTCTGGCACGATCCTCCCTCTCAGCACAGATTTCCAGGAATGCCGTCCTTAACGTCTCCCGCTAGGCAAATCATAGCCATCATATGTTTAGGGGAAAAATTGGATTTGCCTTGTAATCTAATCAATGTTAAATAACAGTAATTCTAACTCTGAGGCTCTGTGTTTAAAGTGCTGTTGGTCTCTGGGGATCATTGGAGTTATTTAATCTAATGAAATCACCATTACTGTCTAATGAGGGTGCACCACAGGGATGTCTTTCCTGGGAAGTAAAGCAATGGTTAAATAATGGGCAGTCAGGGCCAGATATTCAGTGGGGGTAAATGGGCAGAGTGCAGTAAGTCGAAGGTTTCACTTGGTAGGGATCCAGAGCCCTTTGGCTGCCTCTTTCTAATGGTGACTTTCTAATGCTCAAGACTTTGGTGGTAAGCATGTGCCCAGGTTCCTCCCGTCACCTCCCCAGGCAGGCTGGACCACACCTGTGCCACCTTTTCCCTTTTTCTGGCCCAAGCAGGAGTCACGCTTTTTAACCCATCTCAATACTCCGTCCTGCATCATGACTTGCTGTGCTACCTCCAGTGGGTTGCTCTCTGCATTGGCTGTCCCTGTGGTGGTCCAGGCTGTGTTGTCTGCTGGGTTTTAAGATGCTTTCTCCCAAACCTGCTGTACTTTTTTCATTTCATTAAGCGTTCTTTCCTTATCTCCTTTTTAGAGGGAGACAGGACCTGTTCCAGTTCACATTTCCCATGCTAGCTCTGCAGCAGTTTCTGAGACATCAGTCAATTCAGTCATTACGGAGCAAGCCGAGCCATATTGAGCCAGTTGCTTTCCTACGCGCTGAACTTATTGTATTCAAATATATTGGAGTTATATCAGCAGCAGGCAGTGACTCTGCTGCTGTCAAATGCCAGCACAGCTGTATCCCGTGTAACGGGGGAGTGTTCCTTTCCTGTAGTGCGTGCTTTAGTTTCCCATTATTATTTCTTTAATAAGACTGATACTTACTGTACATCGCTCATTTGCTGCTAAAATTGGAGCCATTAGAGCAATAAGTGGCAATTACCTTCTGAGCGGTGTGGCGTGTGAACCCAGTGTGGTGCCTCCCTGACGGAGGAGGCTGAAACCTGCCTTTCAGGAGCAAACGCCTGCGAGTGGCAGCGAAACACCGGAGCAGCTTTGTAGGGACAGCTGGGATGGCTGTCAGGGGTGCCCAGCACCCTCCGGAGGGAGGAGTGCACCCATGGGTGCTGGGAGAGGACACATCTGGCTTGATGTCCATGGGTGATGGAGATGGGGGGGGCTGTGGCTCTGCGTGTGCTGCTGAGTTTTCTCAGGACATGTTACCCATCCAGTGGCCAGGCTCCTCCAAGCAACCTGTCCCCAGGGAATGGCTTCTCCCCTGGAAAACAATCTCCATGCTGAAAAAAAACAGAAAGGGAACATGTCTGGTAATTTAATCATATTAAGTGTTCCTAAAATCACATCTGCACTGCACAACAGCATGCCAGAGGTCTCTGGAGGAACAGATGCAGCAGGACCAGTGAGGATTAGGTGCAGAGAGATGGGCAAAGGAGGGATTTCTGGAGGAGGGAGAGTGAGATGTGCCAGCAGGCAGGCCTGAGAGCCCCATCCTCTGTGACCACAACCCGGCCAGCACTGCAGGACACCAGCCCTTACCCCCAGAGGGGCAGCACTCTGTCCTCAACGCCGTTGCGTTTGAGCCATGGCACGGGTCCCCTCGGGGCGGTGTGGGAGCGCAGGCAATGGATGCCCTGCCTGCTAACGAGGAGGTCCGGGAGCTGCTGTTGGCGAGGACGGTCCCTACGGGCAGCTCCTCAGCGACAGCCGGCATGTCTGTGTTCATTATGCACATCCCTTTCATGCCACCTTCATTATTCACATGCTATCTAGTGTCATTAAGATATCAAGTTCATTTAGGTACATCCACATTGGCAGTTTAATTATGTCTGGGTACTACTCTGTATTTTATTCATGGACTATCTGGGGGCGGTTGTCAAACACAAGCCCAGGAGATAAAGGTTCGGTGGCTGCAGAATGCTAATGTCCTGCTGGTTCCCTTTTGACAAATACACATGCCAGTTATTACCAAACTGATTATTTCATTCATTAACACCACATACATCAGCTCCCTTCACCCGGTATTATTGTATACATTCATCTTTTCATAAACAATTACCTGACAAGGTTGGGAAAGGCAAGTACTGGGGAATTAATGCTCTGGTGGGAAGTTCCTGGCGTGGGTTAGTAACAAGGTGCTGGTGGGGGTGTGGGATGCCCTGTTAGCATGATTGCTTCATTAATCAAATTAGGGACAATAGCATGTCACATGTGTGCCATGTTTCCCAACAATACCGAACCTGTTTGCATTGTGCCGGGAGCTCAGCGGATGGGCCTCCCCATCTAGTTTGCGGTGATGGGGGAGATGAAATGAAAGCCACGGGACTCGGCAGGACAGCTTGGAAAACATTCACTGCAGCCGGAGCATGGTGTGCATTTCTCATCTGCCCTTTTTTTTTATTATTATTATTATTGTCGTGAGGAACATTTGCATGAGAACAGGTTCTTTGTTTATTGTTTGTGCCTTTTTTCCAGCTTCCTCATAGTGCTTTCCTGGAGCTTTAACCCTCCACGACAGCATTAGCAGTGGTGGTGGGAATGATTAAGACACCATGAACATGCAACCATATGGGGAACAAAAGCCCCCTGGGTCTTCTTTCTACATTTTTTTAACTGTAAAAGGCTGATGATGGAGGAAAAAAATGTACAGGGAGACATGAACAGTGAGAATAACCAAACTCATGAAATAAGTGATTCCTGCAGCTTTCTTAGAGATTGTGGTGAAACCCACTGGAGAGGATGAGTGACGCTGCTCACCCAGCTGGAGGTCGCTCTCGCAGTCTGGATCTGCCACAAGTAGCATCTTCCAGCACATTATGTCCAGCATTAACCCCTGTGGAAGGAATCAGACCTGCTGCTCTCAGTGATTTCCCTTGAACATGAGCCCACATGGTTTCAGTGTGGTGTGGGTCCCTTATTTCTTTCTTTAAATACATTGTACCCTCAACCGTCTCCACCAGCAAGCTTGCTCCCTCTGATACAGAGAAGGAGCAGCTGCAGGAGGCCACCAACACAGCCAGAATCAATTCAGCTTTTCACTCAAGCAGACACGCTTGGAAAGTAATGCTTCAGGGGTCACACTTCTGCACTACTCCAGTGCAGGATTTGCAAACTAAATAAAGGATCTGAGTGAGATTTAAGTGCCTAACTCCCTTAGGCCCCTTTGAAAAAAGCCCCCACTGGAATAACTAAGAAGCTTTCACTGTGCTTTTGCAGAATTAATCCTCCTTGCTATCTCCATGAGTCTCTTTGATCACACTTCAAAATCTTCATCTCCAGGGGTCCTGTCTGGGTTTTCCAAAGTGGCTTAAGAGCAGACGTCTCACTGCTTCTTGGGGAGACCTGGGCTTCCAAGACCCGGAATCACTTTTCACCCCCCCTCCCCACCCCCCTGAC
>JANZLQ010000056.1:1063118-1078732 GCA_026212715.1 Elanus axillaris | reverse complement strand
TTCTTTCTTTCTTTCTTTCTTTCTTTCTTTCTTTCTTTCTTTCTTTCTTTCTTTCTTTCTTTCTTTCTTTCTTTCTACCTTTCTTTCTTTCTTTCTACCTTTCTTTCTACCTTTCTTCTGTATTTATCTTCTCAAATGCAATCATTCTGAGTGGAGAACCTCCAGAATGTACACAATAAAACTTAAAAAAAAAATCTGAATTTGATTAAGTCAAATTGGTTCACTAAATGCCATAAGCCATGTTACATGACTTTTTGTAATATCATTTATATTGCAGAGAAAGAAAGGCTCCAATAATATAAAAATCCAATTCTCAAGCCTCTGAGCCAACGTAGCAAAGCTAGATTGTATCCCATAAGCATTTGGCCCTGGTTCTTTACATGTTTGCACTGATTTGCTCTTGCTATTATCTCTTGAGCCATATCATAGCAACACATTTTGCATGGTAGTAAATTATCACAAATGGAGGGATGCAATGTATGGCTAAAAATACTGCCTTCATTTTGCACAGCTGTTGAGTTTTAACTGAAAAGCTTAAGCAGCTCTTCAGAAAGTTACAACAACTGATCTGTAAGGTGCTATCTACCTTGGTTTTCAGTGGGAGCTGAGGACATACAGTCCTCCAGAGACCTGACACGTATAGAGGATATTATAGAAGTCAAGTAACTAACATGTGATAGTGTGGTTCATCCAATAAGGAACGGAGTGTTTAAAACAGACAAAGTGGAGTGAGTAACTAACTATCAGAGACAGTTTTGACATAGAGCCATAAAGTGGGAAGCAGCATACCATTTTAGCAGGCATTAATGCAGCAGACAGACCTTCCTAATGATCTATAAATAAAACAGAAAAAATGTCTTCCTGGCTTAAGTGAATTATTGTTGCCATTAAAGATGATAGCACGACATGGGAGGAAAGGTAGTGCTACTTCTTTAAAATGGAGGGTTCCTCCCGCACACTCGTTATTAACTCCAGCTAGAAACTGGAGTAACACAAACACAACATTCTTCTATCCAGGTTTGACATTGTATCCACACAAAAGGAAAAGATAACTTTTTTTCCCTGAAAAAATCGAGGCAGCTCCTGTAATAGTTGCAGTTGTTCTTTCCCTAACACCAGTTGCAAATACAAATATCCAACTGTATCTTTACTTGCTTTCTAGTAGGAACTGAGGTTCCAGTGAGTTGGGACCAGCACAGACAAGAAGTTTTTATAATTCATTAATCTTTAGCAATCAAATGGCTGGCTGTTTGCTTTCTTGTTTTGGCTTAAGAATGTTTTTGAATTCAACTCAGCTGAAATAAGGAATTTAATCATGTGATCATAGGTTAAATCTTTGGAGGGTACGTCATGAGGTATCTAGTGTGATGTCCTGCTGAAAGCAGGGTCATCTATGAGGTCAGACCAGGTTACTCTGGGTTTGTCCAGCTGGGTCTTGAAAACCTTCAAGCCTGCACAACCTCTTTGGGAAACTTGTTCCAAACCACATAGCTGCCTATGGATAGTAGGGGGTTTTGAGTGTTTTTTTGAATATGAGATAGGAGATAGGAATAATCTCTTTTGCTTTCCCTATTGCTAAGCAGTGTGATTAGGTTGTTATGAATAAATGGCTCTATGAGACTGGGGATGATGGTTTTTTAAAGGTCTGTACAATTATTTGGAATTTTCATCTAGATCTGAACATGTCTTTGTATGGGGCCACATTTATTTCTTTTTATATCAGAATGTGGTAGGACTCCGTTTCTAACTTTCAACCTACTTTGCATCAGCCATGAGAACAGTTGCTGAGATCTCTAGAACATGTAGAATAACCATGTACAGCACTGTCTGTACCCATGCTGTTGAAGCATCACAGCTTGATCAAACATGGCTGAGTGAACATTGAGGTGAACTTGCTTTTGCAGACACTCCTTTCCTGATGTTATCGTTAACCTTCACTCAAGCACTGTGAAATCTACCAAAACCATTACTTTATCTCTACTCTAACCTTTTATGCTCTCCTGTGTTTCTTTTCTCCTTTGTCTTTTCTAAAGAGCATATTTGCAATTTAGACAGAGGGAAGGGGGGTGTGTGCTTGGTGGCTTTGTGATACATGGATCCTTTATTCAAAACCCCTCTCATGGAACTTGAGTTCAGAAACTTAGATTTGATTTTCATAGTTGTAGGCCAGAAGCACGCACAAAGGAAAGAATATTTTTTTTTTCCATTTACTGGAGCAATATTCCCTTCAGTACTTCAAAAACTTAAATAATAAGCCTATCCCTCTCTCCAGAGGTGTTCTGAAGGTGCCACTATATGATGTTCTGGGTGCCAGCAGATGTACCCCTAGGCACCAGCTCATATCCTCTGCTGGCTACATTCTTCTGGTTCATTACATCACGTGGTTGCTGAGTTTTCTACTTGGTATAAGACAGCTGTGTTGCTTGTCTACTTTGCAGAAAATCTGTTTTCCCAGTATTTATGCGTGTACATTACTCTTTTAATTGTAATCAGATACAGAAAGCTCTAAGTTCTGTATTTAAATAGATCAAAATTCAAGGTCTTGGATCAGGTATTTAAAAAAGATTGTTAAAATACCCCAATAATTTTCATGTTTGTGGCTCTAAAATTTAATTTTATAATTCAAAATCCTATGGATTTTCTTAATTTGAAAAATATGGATAAAAAAATCCCTTGTCTTAAGCATGCTTTCTTAACCTAGAGATCAGTTCAGTAAATCATATGAAGTGCCCCTCAGCACTTTTCCGACGTTTTACAGTGCTTCATTACTGCAGATAAATGTAGTTATAGTTCACATAATACGAACCCAGAATTCTTGCGCAGGTACTTAATTGAAGCGGATAAATTTTTACGCAGCAGTACTTTGTTCCTCCTAAATCCTTAGTAGTCCATGGGTAATAATATAAGTGGTAGTGGTGTTAGGTAAACTTTTTTAATGAAAAGAAAAAATACTGCAGTTTGTTTTGTGTTTTCAGTCTCTGACAACAAATGAAATGAAGGAGGCTTATATTCCAAGGAATTGTAAAGAGTTAAAAAAACATAGATCTCCATAAAGAAACAACATTTGTAAGTTTTATGGTTAAATCAGCCATTGGTTTGCTGACCAATAAAATGGAAAATGTGTGCTTTTATAGGTTTATAAAAAAGGCAAACTCTAGTTGCATGAAAAATAACTTTCACCGATTGAGTACAGGTGGCGACTTGTTTAAACTCTGAAGATGTAAAGGCTTAGTATGTATGACTGAAAAAGGGAACATGGCACAATAAAAAGTCTTCCTTTCTGTACTCATCAATCCTTTGGGTATTCCATGTCAAATAAATGTTACAACAATTTACAGTAAAAGTATACAGTGGAAGTGCCAACGTTAACACTTCTTAGGATTGGACAGGGTCCAAATTTTTCACACCAATATTTAATGTGAAGTAAAATGTCTTTTCCATTGGAAGTGTCAGCTGTAACATGCTTTCCTATATTTGGCAACATGCTCATGTGAAGTATAAAGTCAAATGCACATGATGTTCTTTTTATTTCAACCATGATAAATTGTGTTCATTTGTTTAAGTGCAAGTGGCAGTTTTAGTGTTCCTACTATAAATTTTGGTTAGCTTCTATTGACATGCTGTATTAAACTTAAGAAAAACAAATTACACTTCACCCATTTTAATTGACTAAATGTGTCAAAAACACAATAAGTATAACACAAAGGGTCAGAGTCTCAGACTTCACCATAATGGGTGTCATGGCAAGGATCCAGCTTTTTGTACATTTCATTTTTCATAAAGTTTTAGTAGGAGGCATACATTTAACATTCACTTCCACTTCAGATTTGTAGCTTAAAAAAAAATCTCATGTTCTGTTCCCATTGTAATCACTTGTAATAATGTTAAAAGTTCCTGTGGTTTTTTTTTTTAAGGTGATAGTAATGATGAATATTGATGATCCGCTATAAACATAAAGTTTCAAAATTGACTTTGGTATTTGAAGGAATGAATTCATGATTTATGTGGTACAAATGAATTTGTGTCAAACCCCATGACTGAGACCATGGTTAGGAATCCCTGAGACTACTTTTCTAAATAGACGAGCGTGGTTGAGTGCCAGATGAAACTTGGCATGCCTCATTCCCAGAGAATTTGCATGGAGCTTGTCAATTTTAATGCACGCATTTCATGCTAAAGAATTGATGTCTATTTTTATCTTTTGGAAATCTTTACCTGTTTTCTGGATTTTAACAAGTGGATGTTAAGGAAAACCACTAAGAGATGGTATGAGTATTGGCAAAATGCCCCTAAGCACTGAAATACCTTGATGGAGCTCAAGCTGTTTGAATGTCTCAGTGTGGATTCATTCTTAGGAACTGTGAAGAAGGGATCAGCACTTGTGGTAATGTGCCAGAATATTTTTTTCTTCTGCTCTTGTTGCTGCGTAAGCCTGTACCCATTGGAAGGCTTTTGTTCTTGGCCTGAACCTCTGCCTGGTTAGGTGTAGCGACGTGGACTGCTCGGAGAACAGATGGGCTCAGACCAGATGTAGGACTTTCAGCAGGGTTCATCAGCTCTTACGGGTTTCCAGCAAAGCCTTTCAGCTAAATTCATCTTCTGGTGAGCATCATGAAGAGGATGTCACGTGCTGCCAGATACCGACAGGCCAAACCTACACAAACAGCACCATTCTCTTGTTTTGTACATCTGCAGCTTTTGTCCTCCTGTGATGGCTAAATAGTGGCAGGCAAAGCCTTTGCCTGCTCCTGTTGCTCTAGTTCGCAGCGCTGCTGGTGGTGCGATGACATTCCTCTGACCCGTGCAGCAGCAGAGCCTGACTTTAATGCCAGTGGTAAAAAAGATGGGTTGAGAGGTACATTGGCATTATCTAAAAATAGAAAGCAAAATTTTCAGCTGCAATGGGTGTGTTTTTAGTCTGAATTGTTTCCCCAGCTTTGGGAAATGTGATGAGAAGTGTGAATTCCGTACTTGTTAAGAAAGAATTAAAAGGAGCCAGAGAACCTGCTTAACCCTAATGGGAGCTATATGGAGGCAGTTCATTTGATTCCTACTTCCCTTCAGAGGGGGTGGCAGCTGGGAGTGTGTCCCTCACCCTCAGGGTGGAGCTGGTCTCGCTTGGCCCCTCTGCAGGATAGAAACGAAGAGGAGCGCTGGTCTGCCAGCCTGGCTGCTCCAAGGGTGGCTGGGCAGGTGTGCCCAAAGAGCAAGGGGCTTGATGAGGCATCCAGGAGGGACCTGAGACCTCAGCCTGTGGTAGACATCCAAGTCCAAATCCCACTGGAAGGATTCCAGTGAGGGGACTGGGCCTCGTCACTCCGAAAGGGTGACTTATTCTCCTATTTGCAACCTTCTCCAGTTGTGCTGAGCAGTGTTCCTTTACCTACAGGTTTTGCAGTTGTATTCTGTTGTAGGCACTTCCACAACAGGAAGGTTAGGTCTTAGCATGCAGCGTGTAAAACATTTCTTTACTTCTGAATTTTTGGATGCAAAAGATTGCTCTTTTATTCAGAGGCACCCTGCTGTATCCATCTAACTAGAAAGTGTTAATGTGGCTGTCTTCTGTTTCAAGGTAAATTTTATTTGCTTTTGGGAGTTTTATGATCCTGTCACAACTTAAGCAACTGGATTCATAAAGGTATTTTTAGCTACCAGAGGAGGTTATGCATTCCTCAGGACTGAAAACACATCAGCTGGGATCATATATATACACCATCCCAAAGGGAACTTAAAACTTTCTTCATGATAGACTAAATGACAAAAAATCTCCAAAAGTTATAGTTCGGTAGGTAGCAAACCTCGCTAACTCTGTGGATATTGTCAACAGAACAGGCTGTTGTTGTCTGTAGCTCCATTTTCATGCCACTTTCAATGTAGAATCACAGAATATGCTGTTTTCAATATGGATTTGCCAAACTAACTGTGCAGAATTCTTCTTTGTTGCCTTTTTTTTTTACCTCTGGTGGAATATTTCTCTCTTGAGAATTTGCTCTATCAAGAAAAAAAAAAAGAAAAAAGGTTATTGGGAATCTCTCCTGTACCCAGCCCCTACAGCCTTAAAATTTGGAAAAGAAAAATATTCCATCTGCTGTTCAGAAAGTACTTTTTACTGCATCTCTAGTGATATACCTAAACTTGGCCAAGCTACACACATTGAACACCTTCCACCTCAGTAACAGCATCAAAGAAACACTATCTGCTGGGACCCCCCCCTTAGCATTTAGCAGCTAATTTGCTGAGTATTTCATTGGGGCTCAGTGTGCTCCTGGCCAGAGCTGGCAGTCTGACAGGTTTCCTTGGAACTGCAAATTCTGGCTGTTGTGGGACAATGTGAAACTGAGCATGGGGACTGGAAGCAGAGACTACCTCACTAGTTTTCCTTCCATTCATATTGGGGCATTATAAAGAAAAAGGAAGTTCACTAATGAAAAGGAGAACTGATCTGCATGTAATAGACTGCGAAGGTAGAGAGGCCAGGACTGGGAGCTGATACTGTAAACTTTTTTTTTTTACTGTATAGTTAAAGATTATTTAATAATGCACAAGCCAAAAAAAAGGCAAAATAAAGGTTTGTACAGGGCAAATGAATTCTGGTGATTCCTATGTTCTGGTGCTTCACCTTGCTTTAAGTGTTCCTTTAAAGTTTCTTGTGTATGTATTTTATGTTTTACTTTATTGTGGCTATATACAAATAAAATTTGTTGTTTGCTGCCATAAGAAGATATAATATTAATACTATACTAGCACACATTTATAGTATTGCAATAAATAATATGGCAATTAAGCTTCTGACAGGTATAAAAAGGAGCCCCAGATCCAGGTGGCTGCAGCAGTCTTTTGTAAATTTGACCAGAAGTTTTCTGTAGGACAGAAAGATATAATTACCTGAAAGATCATTCTCATCTTACAATAGGAAGACAATTCAGGAAATATCAGGAACAAGTATTGGAGCTAAATCAATCTGCTGACCCAGGAGATAAGAGACATGACAATGACTAAAATCAGTCAATTTTTTTCAATAGCATCAGCTGAAGCATATTTGTCTCAGATAGTTGCTCTGCAGAAAGTTTGCTTTATTTCTGCCTCTCAAACTTGAAAATAGAATTTGTATCCAGTTTTGATAGTAATTATTTTTTATCATCTTAACCTTTGAAAAGCTAGGTCTAGAAGTACAAATGGGATACCTTAATAGTTCTGCAAATCTTAATGCAGTTTTGCTTGATCATTGAATGGGCAAGTACTAATTTTGGGGAGAATTGACAATATATACATAACTATTTCCTTTGAAAAAGTCCTGGCTTTAGTGACAACAATACCCTGAAGAAGCCTCTGCCCTTCAATAAAGTACAGTACGACAAAAAGCCCTGTTATCAGACTACAGCAACCAAGTGCCTGTGAGATAAACAGATTCACACAATCCAACTGTTACAAAGAAACATTGGTGTCTCAGATGCTCAAAGAATTATTTTGACAATTCAGCATGAAAGAAACATGACAAAATTGTCAGTGCCTCTGGAGTGCTCTCTTGAAAGTGATAATAAAGACTTCCACACCCCTCCTTCACCTCAAAGGTAAAGGCAAAACCCAGCTGGATTCGACTGAAGTCAAAGTTCTGCTGTTTTTAATATAAGCACATGACTAGCTCATGTCTTCCACTATAGAATTCTTGAAAATATTCTGTGTTGTAATCTAGGTGTTTCTAGGGGGTCTTTCTCCTGAGTTGTCTCTTAGAGATACTCTGAGAAACACTCCACTGTACTTCATTGCTACTTATCATGACTCTGAATCTGTATCACACACACCCACACCTTGACATTCTTCTGCATTCTCTGTTAGACTACAGTGTTCTTCATTGCTGTCTGTTATTTAATAAATAATGTCAATTAACCTTGACGGTCTTGGCAGTACTCCATACCAATCCTTACTGCTAAACCTTGCTCATCACGGTAAGGTATTTGCTGGTTCCTCATACAGTTATCAACTGGTTTCAATTGGGTCTTTTTATCCTATAGAATCCTCTTAATTTTTTTTTCTTCTACATCCAGTGTAGTGAAGGCTTAAAGTGCCTTCACTCTCTCATACACACAAACACTGTTCTGGCTGTAATTGGAAAAATAGCATCTTCATATACATTTCTGCATGAGTATAGAAATTATTTCTTATCATATCTATCTGTTCTTGTGTCTGTTTTGGATCTTGTTATTATGGGCCCACAACTAACATTGATACTGGCTTTAAAAATGTACATATCTCTTTACCTGCCAATAACATACAATTATAAAATAGTAGTCCCCAGAAACTAAATAAAGCTTTGCATTAATCTAGAAAATATTTTTCTAAGTAATTGGTAAGAAATCCAGTAGATTCCTTATAGTCATATGTAGTAATTAATGATCTGTATAACATTTTTCTGTTAGATCAAGCGTGTATCTCTATTTTAGTGTTTATTTTCTTTTCTCCTTTAATACATGGAATCAAAAGTTATATTTACTTTTGATAGTAAGCCCTGTATTTAAACACTGGATAAACTATCCAAAATAATGAATTTTTCCTTCTGTAATAACTGCATAAAATATTTTAAAACTTGGAAAAATAAAAACTCTTTTCTTCTTAGTAGAACATGTATCATGAGAGTGTTAAAAACTAACTAGTTGCCAAACTTATGAAAGGTGCATGTAGGAAGAAATAAAAAAATTTCTTCAACTACAAGCTCCAAAGCAAGCAAATGGAGGCTGCGTATGGCATCACTATGCAGCAGAAACAGCTACTTTCCTTTCTGGCTGCTGGAAAGATGCTGTCCACATATCTGTTTGAAGTTGCTGATGCACTAAGGAATTTGTCCTTTGGACAAGGATATGCAGGAATGCTGCTTATGTCTTCAGGGCAGCATGGGCTCCAGTCCCTTTGGAAATTCATCAGTCAAATATTATTGTAATGCACCTGCATGAACTTGACTTGATGTGTCTGAGATTTAGCAGGGATTGGTAGACAGAAAGAGGCTACTCCAAATCTGTGAGCTTCTTCCGCATTTCTAGGAGACTTAACCTTACACCACTAAAAGCCCAAAAACAGATCAACAGTAATGAATGATCTTCATTCACTCAAATAGCTATCCTACAGTAGAGGCCACTTCAACATCTGTGAGGTAAGAGAAGCTTTTACAAGTATTTATATTAAATTACAAAGTAGTTTATTACAGAAAGAAGACTCAAGTTTTTTCTTATTACATGTGTTATTATTATCAATTTATAGAGTACAGTACTACTGTTGTTGGCAGTGCTGACCATCATGGACAGAGACAGCTCTTGCTCCAAAGTATTAACTTGAATGAGCTGAAAACATTTTCCCCTTTGAAACATCTGCCACATCAGGCAAAATCATGAACTTTGAAGGTATTTATTGCTGAAAGCAGACCAAGGTGTATTTAACAGGTTTGATAAGGTATGACTATGGGAGAGCTGTAGGTATAGTTGGGCTAATACACAGATGTGCTTTGTGGCAGCATTCACAGCAGACAGCTCCCATAAGATTGCCTGGAAAATGCACCTCAGACCTTGCAGGGTGGAAGCATTTACACGGATGGGGGACATCTAAGGTAGTCTCACTTATGCGCTCCACATCCAGAAGCACACCTGATGATAGGTTTTTCCAATCCATCCAACTGAGGTTGCTCTGCTCTGGGAAAAGTTACGTAGTTTAATAGGGTGACATATAGAGGTACCACAGCCAGCTCATTTGGGTATGGCTACTAGACATTGCCTTGGGGAACCGGACATTGCAAATTTCTATGGGAAAGCTCTGGTGGAAACATGGGTTCATGTGCCATGCAATTGGTCTGCTCACATATAGCAGTCATTACTCACAATTTCCAGATGTTCAACAGCGAAGCTGAGCTATTTATTTGTTTCAGGGTACCAGATGTCCAGAAAGCACAAACAAACAGCACAAATCTTCAATTAAATACAATTTCCAGACTGAAAAGGAGGACTTCTCCACAGAATAAAAGAAGTATGATAGCCCAGTTTATGGTAGATGTGTCTTTACATACAAATACATATTAGATGTGGTGGTGACTTGGACTAGATATTCAGGGCTGCAGGTTCTTTCTGTCACTGAAAGCTATCAATGACCTGAAAGCTTCTCAACAAAATCTGGCATCATGCCACAAAATTTCAGTTTTGATAAACTGCCATCTTTCTAGTAAAACACGATTTCATTGGAAAATTCCTGACTCACTAGATTCATCTAAACAGATGCTGACAATATGGTTCAAACATACGGGATACATAGGAAGACAGAGCAAATTTCAATTTGTATTTGGACTCCAATCCTACACTAAGAAATGTGTAGCCTCACTCCTGAGCAGCAGTGAAGCCTTGATGTGGGATTGGGGTCATGGTCATGGTCAGTTACGATTGAAATTCTTCCCAGAAGAAATTTGTAGGGGCCTCGGCATATTTCTGCCATCACATTCTCACCTCTGCAGTGCGAGTGAAGGTATTCATCGTGCACCTTTTACCATATCTGCCCAGGCCGCAGACATGACAGTGTAGCTGGCAAAGTTGCAGGCCAGATGTATGGCTCTTCTGCTTTCCTTTTGGGATATTTGGCAGAGGTTCAGTGATGTAACAGTGTACTGCCTTCTAAACCTTGATGCACATGACAGACCAAGACTAATGGTTTCCTTTAAATCTGGGGCTGAATACCATTGTTGGCTTTGAAAATTCCAAGAAAAGTAATTTCACTTTAGATCACTATAAATTTATAAGCTGTTGTACAGTGAAGGAGTAATCTCCTGGGAAATGAGCATAAACCTATTATATTTTCATTAACAATCTGTTTTCACCATTGACTTAATCCACATTTACTGTTGTGGAATTTGATTATGCGTTATAAAGCACCATAAAACAAAATTAGGTATGTATCAAAGTATCCATTTTCCTGGTCATGTTGAATTACTCATTTCCTTGGTTTAAAACCTTGGGTCCTTTCTATCTAACTCAAAGCAAGCTAGCCTGTGTGTTTACTGTCATCCACTTGAAAAGCAGCATAGCAATTTCTTTTGTTATTTTTCTTTCCATTAATGCCCCTTTTCTACAAGAAAAGAGAATAAAGGGGAAGGGAAAGGAAAATGGAAAGAAATATTTTAATACATTTAGAATATTAATTTGATTTGAAAAGGCTTTTTTATGCTCTGCACCTTTCTTTTAATTTGGTTGTGTAATAGTTAAACATGCAAACTTTCCCCCCCCACAGCTCAAGCCTGCAAAACACACTGAAAAGACATACTAACCCATACAGTGTAACCCACTTCCTTGGGCCTGTTTTAGAGGTGTGGCATGATTAGGGGTTGCGGGAGAAGCAGTTAGGAAGGCTTTAAAGTTGACACGCATGTGGTTTTGGAATAAACCCATATTTTAAGTATGATGTGGATTTTTGTGTCACTGTTGTCTGGATGATTATTTTGAAATCTGGAATTCCTTACTGTCACACAGTGACAGCTTCCGCATTTAGTGAATTAGACAAAATAGTCTATAGAAATGTCAGGCTACTTATTACGTACTTCATCGCCTAGTGGTCAAATAGTTTTTTTGCATTTTAAAATTATTACTTCTTTTAAATTATGACTTCTGTTTAACCATTAAAGCAGGAAGTCAGCTACTTGAAAATAAGCTCATTGATCGGCATTAAGTAAATTAAATATGTTAAATTTCACAGAGCCCTCAGATAGTTGGCTGGTATTTTATAGCAGCTGCACCTACAGAGGACTGACAAGAACTTCATGTCAGCACCACAGTTTTGCAAATAACATTTCCAACTCGGTCAGCTGCACCAGTTTTATAGCAAAGATCAGGTTTGATGACGTTAATCATTATGTTTTAAAATTTGCTGAAGGACCCTTCAGAACATAGAATGACATCACTGTACAGAATATTTTGCATCCACCAATACACCAGGAGAGAAATTAGGCTTAAAGAGAAGTGTATAATTGCAAGGGAGAGATTTGTTTGTGAAAGGCATTGTACCTTCTTTCTTACTGTTCAGAATGGATCTAAAAAGATCAGAAATAGAAGCAAAAGGAGTCTCTCTTCATGTTTGCAAGTTTTCTATTTAGCAACTTGCTTTTACCTACTTTGATAATAACACTATGTACAAGCACAGAGGAAAAAGGGGAAAGGTCTTGGAAGTTATATTGATAAACTACGTGTGGATCCCACAGCTGGCATAAAATATCTTGTTTGGGCTGTAAAAATATATTAGTATGTCATGTTATCTTCATAAATTCTTCCAACACATAAGGTGGGTAGTGTCCCCCTGAATCCCAAGACTCATTACCATTTCTGCTCGCTCTTACCATTCATCAGCCGCTTTGTCATACAGAGCAGGCGCGCGGTTGGGGCCGGAGCATTACGATTCTGGAGGGGTAGATACTGAGTGAGTTATTAGCTGTGGCAGACAGCCCTGTTCCCAAACACTCCTGAGAAGGTTCTTCACTTAGGCAAGCAACAGTTACGATGGCATTCCCAACCTGGGGAACGCCAGAAGGTTCTGAATATAGCCTGCGGGTTTCTGTTTTCCCTTTACAATGACTCTGATTAGACATTAATCATGATTTCCAGAGCTTTCCAAAGTTCACCAAAGAAGTTCAAGCATTTAGGACATTCACAAGTATTTGTATTCTACTAAAGCAATCTGACTTGCAGGTTATTCTTGTTTGTAAGAAAGATATATGTTCTATTTCTGTGTGAAGAGCTAGAATCTGAGATCCCAAGCAACTGAGAATGTGGGTCTCCAGCATAATGTGAGACTGAAACCTGTATATTAACACATGAATTATATTGCTTTTCACAGCTGCATGAGTTTAGAAGTACTAGAACACACCCCCCTCTTTTTTTTTGTTTTTTTTGTTTCTCAAATTTACACATTTAAAATATTTATATTTAAGAGGATTTATTATCTGTTTGCTGTTATGATGAACATTTGATTTATTTAAAATAAAACTATTACTTTTTTCTTACTATTTGGAGGCAGGGAGAAGGGAACACCTTTCCAGACAGCTACTGACAGATTAAAAATTAATTAGGTAATATTTAAAAGTCATGTTGATTGATTTTGATAGATGAAGCCTGAGTATGTGCCTATCTTATTTTCAAGTGACTTAGGAACTAAATCACATTTAGCTGGAAACTAACTAACTTTGGCCTGTAATAATGTTTAAGATTTAAAAACAACCCTATTTGTTGTTTAGGATTTCACTGATGTGGTATGATGAAGTGACCTTTGCTTTTAGTCAAATCAGCTTTGCTGCTTGTTTCACGACAGCACTAAATCTTGGAGAACTGAAACTGGTGACAACTTTCTGTTTGCTGTTTAATACACCATCCATTGTCAACAGCAAGATGAGAACTTGGAGCAGGAGCACCCCATAGGAATTTTCAGTGAAAATACCTTTGCTTTAATCTTTTCAGAAAAGTGCCTAGATTATATATTCATGATTACATTCTGTTCTTATAACTGACGTTTTTATTTAAACTATGTACATCGGTCTGCCGTTTAGATTATCAGTATAGGATATATATAGAGATGGGAAAATACCTAAGAAATGTTATGATGAAAATAAGAATAGCAGTCTAAAAAGAAAGTATGGGTCAGTTTATGAGATTGTATCCTAAAAGGCATTCTCTTTGATAGTAAAGGAAATTTCTGCATCAACTTTGATGCATAACTCTCAGTAGAGTGCATATAAATATTGGTCATTTTCAGAGCACATCATACATCACAAAACTGCATTTTTCATATCCATTTTAATATATTGCAGTTCTAATTTTGGTCTCCTTCCACTTCTAAACAAAGACAAAAGAAATACCTACATTTAAAACTATTTACCACATTTCATTCCATTGAGCTATGAAGTTTGAGTGTAGAATTGAGTTCAGATGCTCGTGAAAAATATTTTCTGTTGCCCAACAACTGAAGGAAGGCTCACACTAATGCTTTTACTTAATGAAGAAATTTTGCATGAGATCATCATGTAATGATCTGCCTGGAAAAAAGACAATCAGAGTTTTGTCTCAAAAGCCAATGTGGGTCCTGTAATTGTGCTCTTCTACTTGGTTTTCTTGCCGTCTCCAGTAAGTGTCACGGGTAGTATGCTATACTTCACTCAGCCTGCTTTGGTGACAAGCAGTTTTGGAGACAAGGCAAAGTGTCTTGCACAGGTCCACCCATTCCTATTCCTGTCCTGGCAGTGAGGACATGGAAAGCCTTGACGCCAGCCTTCCTGCCAGTGCTGCAGCCCAGGCTACAGGTAGCTCTCGCTGGAGGATTTTATGTCACTCCCTACATTAAGTGATGATGTAAATATTCAGTGGTAGCTGATGTCCTTACACCCCAACGCTGCAGAGAGAAGATAAAATGGGCTCTTGCTTCCTAGGTGATAATTTGTCGATCACACTAACTCTGTTAACCTTAGCAATTGTTACGTTATGCAATTATTTTTATACACTTTATTTTTTCTGCCCCAAAATACTTTACCGTGACTTATAAAATATTTGGAAAAGACTCTTTCAAAGCTAGACTCTAATCGCATCAGAAGGAAACAAATCTCTCTCACTCTCTTCATATTGGATTATGTCAAAGATTAGCTTCGATTTAAGCAACATTGTGTGAAGTTTTCCAAAGGATTTTCTTCTTAAACTACAACCATATGTTTTACTCCACTGAAACAGCTTACATATTGGGTTTATGAGATTGATTGATGACATTTGCTCCAGTCATTTCACTAGTCATTTATTCATTTAAGATTAGGTTGAGAATGTTTATTAAATGATTGGCAAAGTAACTCATTGATCATCATTCCATGTTTCTGGCTAGAAGCAACTGAAGAGCAATTATTTTAAAGAAAAAATATACTAGCTTGTTATAACATCAGTACACAGGGATATTCATTATTGTTCTGCAACTTTTTTATTGTAAATACTTATAACAAATAAATTACAGTTTCCCCTAAAAAAGGACCCCAAACAAGGCTATAGAATGAACAGTCACTGGCCCAACGGGAACCTAATCCCATGCCTCCCTCTTTCCTCTGTCTCCTGCTCGCCAAAACAGATTGTAGTACACATCATCCTCATTTTTAGTTTTCATCATTGGCACACAACTGAATATTCAAAGTATTCTTCGTTCTATTTAAGACTCTTGAGGAAATGGATCCAAGATGCTGAAGAGGCCACCTTACCTCTCAAAGCTGCAGCCTCCCTCTCAATGCTCTCCCTCTCAGTTTCTCAGCAATTGAGCTTTCTCTGTCCTTGGTGATGTTTTCAATAGACTGGAGCTTGGTCTTTCCTGGCAGACTGCCTGAGACAACAAAATTCTTTTTTCCAGGAAGGAAGAACAACTCGAGGAGTTGTTATTTTGAAGTCACATGTAGAAACTCCTTTCTTTGATTTTGGCCTTCCACATACAAAAATAGTTGGGGGAAAAAAAAACAATGAAAAGAAAAGAAAAGGGAAGAAGAGAATAGAAGAAAAGAAAAGAAAAGAAAAAAAAAGAAAAGAAAAGAAAAGAAAAGAAAAGAAAGAAAAGAAAAGAAAAGAAAAGAAAAGAAAAGAAAA